>JASCZW010014264.1:0-23356 GCA_034211315.2 Aedes japonicus
GCTTAACAAGTTTTTAAACTTTTTCTGCATTTGTGAGCGAAATTTAATTACCTTCCTTAAGCGCTGGTACAGGCTTTTGAGTTTATTTTTCAAGATTTTAGAGAGTTTCCAGAAAGGTTTGGAACTCGGATCTAATTTTGACACATTAATTTGTTCCTCAGGACAGAGAAGCGTTTTTTAATTTGTTGTTGTAAATCTCGCCATATGACTTTCATAGCGGGATGACATAATCTTTGATATTGACGCCCACGTACATTTTTCAGACGAATCAAGAGCTGAAGATCGTCATCAATTATAACTGAATCGAATTTAACCTCGCATTTAGGCACTGAAGCAGCTCTTGCCCTAACTAAGCCAGAGATTCAAGAGCATTATTAATTTCATTGCTTGTTTGCAATAAAACCTTAGGATCAAAGTTGTATTCCATAAATGTTCGATATTGATCCCAATCAGCTGTATGGTAGTTGAAAGTAGAAATTAGACATGATATCTTGAGATATTTAAAATGTAACTGGGAGGTGATCTGAACCAAAGTCAGTATGGGTAATCAATTGACTACAAAGTGGACATGAATCAGTTAGGACCAAATCAATAGTTGAGGGATTTCTGACTGAAGAAAAGCAAGTTGGACTGTATGGGTATTGTATTGTGTAATAACCTACAGAACCATGATCGAATAGTATATTACCATTGGAATTGCTTTGAAAATTATTCCATGAGCGGTGTTTTGCATTTAAATCACTAATAACGAAGAATTTAGACCTATGACGGGTAAGTTTCTGAAGGTCGGCCTTTAGCCAGTTCTTTTGCTGGCCAGTGCATTGGAAAGGCAAAAAGACAACTATAAAAGTAAATTGATCAAATTTTGCTTCAACTGAAACCCCCAAAGTTGCAAAAACGTTGGTTTCAAATGAAAAAAGAATGTGATGTTTGATTCGCCCATGGACAATGGTGGCAACGCCACCATCAACTTCATTAAGGCGGTCATTGCGGTAGACAAAATAATTTGGATCTCTTTTGACCTTATGGACAGGTTTGAGATAAGTCTCAGTTTTAACAGCAATGTGCACGTTATGAACACTTAAAAAATTAAATAGCTTATCCTCGTTATTTCTGATGGATCGCGTATTCCAATTCAAAATATTTAGTGACTTAAAATCTATTACTGAATTTCAATGTCTTGACAATATTATCACAGCGAACAGACGTTCATCTTCGGTCTGCTACTTTTGTAAAACTTTAAACCGACATTTCGAATGTAGGTCGTTATGCTCCTGGTAGGCGGCGCTGCTGTTGTGCGAAAACTGTCATGTAAATGTTTATCAATAGAAAGCCTAGCACATAACCTGAAAAGTTTTGTTTCTTTTTCTCTGCACGTGCTTCTTATACCGGCTGCCCATATTAACTTTTACACAAGTTTATCCAGAAAAGGTATATGGACATCAATGTCTGTTCTCTGTAATATTATTAGCAAATTTAACACCAGTTTGAATAGCATCAAACATGGAATTAGTTAATAGCATATCAGTTATCATATCGATTGACGATTGCTGTAAAAATTCTAATTTAGGAGCAGATATGCTACCTAAATCAAATTCATTCGAAGTCCCGTCAAAAGACGATTTAAGATGTTCTATTGATTCATGAGGTGTACTGCAGGCTTTTGACTCCAATCAGGTTCAAATCCGCTGAGTTAGAAAGCTATTCATCTTTCGTTAAAAAGCTTGGGAAAATGCGTTCGCAAAGAATAATAGTTTCTTTATTGCTCCTTGAGCCGGCGTCCAGTCTTGTTGAAAAATCCATTCTTTTTTTCCAAAATGCTGCGATGCCCAAGAAGCTTGTATGTCAGTAAGTAGCTTCTGATATACCGATTGATTCACTTTCACCACCTTGTCGATGCAGATCAAAGGGGTTATGCCGGAATGAGTTATTCCAACCCAAGCTATGACAGAAACGGAATGATGACTCCTGGAATTATTTCCGGGATTTTTGGAGGCAGCAGGAAGCAACTGCCGATAATTTTGGTGAATGTGATGCTGGTCGATTGTGAAACTGCTGCGTACAAATTTTCATAACATTAGGGATAATTATCATGTTTGGTTTCAATGTGTGTTTCATTTGTATGAGAGCCTCCAGAAGAAAGAGGGGTCTCAAACCACAGTAGAAATATTTCTCGCCTTCAAAAACTTTCCTATGCCAAATTTGGTTCCATTTGCTTGATTAGCTCTCAAGTTATGCAAAGAAATTCTGTTTTATTTATGTGAGTGCCATCCTTTTTTGATAGGGGAGGGGTCTCACACCATTATAAAAACATTTCTTTTCTCAAAAAACCCACACATGCCAAATTTGATTCCATTTGCTGGACTAGTTCTCGAGTTGTGCAGAAATTTGTATACCATTTGTATGAGAGGCGGTGTCTAGAGAGAGAATGAGCCTCGAACCACAGTAAGAACATTTTTTGTTTGCAGAATCCCCTCATGCCAAATTTTGTTCCATTTGCTTGATTAATTCTCGAGTTATGCAGAAATATCTGTTGCATTTGTATGAGAGCCCCGCCTTCAAGATAAGGGAGGAGTCTCAAACTATCATCGATACATTGTTTACCTCCACATGCCAAATTTGGTTACATTTGCTTCATTGGCTCTCAAGTTATGCAAAAAAAATCTGTTATGTATGGGAGTCCCCCGTATAGATGGTGGAGTGATCTCAAACCACAATAGAAACGTTTCTCTCTTCCAAAAACCTCCTCATGCCATATTTGGTTCCATACGCTCGATTAGTTCTCGAGTTATGCAGAAACTTCTGTCTTATTTGTATGAAAGCCTCCCCTTATAGAGGGAGCAGGGGTTTCAAACTATCATAGAAACATTTTGTGTCTTTTAAAATTCACTCATGCCCAGATAAAGGAGGTGTCTTTAATATTCATAAGAACCTTTCCTGATCCCAAAAACCCCTGCATATAAACTTTCACGCCAATCGATTGAATAGTTTCCAAGTCTACACCGTGTCCAATATATTCTCATGCAAAATAAAACTCCATTTATTTCAAACATTTAATCCAGATTTTATTGATAACTTTACCCATTATATTGCAATATAATACTTCTCAACTACAGCATATGTTTTGGAATAACACTGCTTTTAACATTCTTGACGCGCGACTTCCTGCGGCATTTCGTTCCAAATTTGTTTGGTTACGGTTCTGAATTGGTTCATATTAGACGCCCTGTAGTCATTTACCTTCGCCAGCATGTATGACCATACGAAATAATCCAAGGGATTCAGATCTGATGAACTGGGAGGCCATTCATTCTTCCAAAAAGTCGGACACCAGCCCTGAACGAGATTTGCAGTATGCGATGGCGCTCCGCCTGCTGAAACACATACTGATCATCTCCAAACAACTCTTGTACATATGGCTTGAAAACTTTCTCCAAAACTTCCGTTTTATAATAAACGGCATTCTCTTTATCGCCTCTTTCGATGAAAACCAGTGGTAATTTGCCTGGCGTGCAAATTATTCCCCAAACCATCACTGACGCAGCACTTTGGAACCGTGGAAAGTTCATATCACTTTCTGGAACAGTTCTCGAAGAGAGAGCCCACAATCTGTCGTTCTGGACATTGTGGGATTGTTGCAAGACGAATAACTTTTCGTCGAAAAAGATAAAATCGTTCCCACCTTGCTGCGACAAAAGCAGACTTGTTCTTTCATGTCGTTTCTGCTTGGAAAGTTCAGAAACTCCGTGAGCCTTACGTTTCTTGAAAGCTTGGAATCCGAAGTCATTTTGCAGTATATTGTGCATTGACGATCTTGAAACATTCAGACCTGCGGCCATTTTACGTACAGAGCGCTTTGATTTTCGTCTAATCCGTTCCCTGACCACTTTAACAACTCGTGCAGTCCGCACCGTACGATTACAACCAGATCTCTTCCGGTCATCCAACGAACAGGTGTCACGGTACCTTCGAAACTCATTTTATCGCTGGTAAAAGATAAACACCGAATGAATACAATCGTACATAACCTAAAAGCGTTTGTATAAACATAGTGCAAAACTACACCAACACATAAGTGAAGCATGTTGAGTAGCTGCACGACACCAATGCAAGGAAAAGGTGTATGAGAATATATTGGACATGGTGTATAAGGTTCAGACAGACAAACACAGACAGACAGAAATTAATTTTTATATAAATATTTTAGATCAATTTTTGATTTTTAAATTTGCTAATAATATTACAGAGAACAGACATTGATGTCCATATACCTTTTCTGGATAAACTTGTGTAATAGATTAAATCTAAATTTAATAATATTTTTATATTAAACAACATACATATGTCACTTTTGCGATAGTTCAACATTATTGGCCCACACATTGACACCAAACACGCAATTGATCTTGGATAATAGAATGAAGCTTTCCGAAAATTTATGACCATTTTTCGATAACTTATGTCTGTGTATGATTCAGTTAAATTGAACAAATGCCAATTTAGGTTCGTGCATTTTTCCTGTTCATTTTTGGTCTGACATACGTATATCTACACATCGTGTACAATCTACCGCGAGCCAAATAGCAAGGAACGGTCAGTTCCAAGTTTGGCTGAAACGATCCGAGCTGTCTCCGTATGAACCCGAAACAGCTACCTATGTTCCGGTGCATACAAGGCCAAGATTCAATCGCAAAGGCACATATGAAAACCAGTTGGAGTGACAGGTGCAAAAATCTTTTTTTAACTTTCATCGCTCGTGAATCATTGATGCTGCATGCCGGACAGGTCGAGACATATTATCGGTCGACATCGCGACATTGTGTCCGAGAAGCGTCTGTCACCATCATCATCGGCATAAAGACCGGAGCCATTTACGAAAAACGTTCATTTCCGCTAGAGGTCACTTCCTGGCAGTTGAAGCTTTCATGCCAAATGAAATTGTCCTTCTGGATGGAACCGACGTACAGTCTATCAGCGTCAGATATATCAATTTCCAATCTGTAGAACAAGAGTTGCCAATTTTTTAGTGTGAAAATGTGTCGTTTTTATTCAACCTGCTAGCACCGGAAGTTAATAGCGATTGAAAGATGAATGGACATACTTTCACACAACTGATTTGAATTGGTGTAACATTGTTTAGCACTGATACATTGCTACCATTCTGTTGTGTGTAATTAAAGATCAATGTAGGTCTCTTGAATCTACTGAAATTATATTGCTTCCATAGATACAAACTTATAAACTACAACTATATTAATAATTTTAATCAATTTTAAATTTTGTGTAAAATCTGAAGAATTTTTCTCATGCATTTTTGGCAGCAAAAAACGTTTGAAAGCAATACCTTGTTGCAAGTGATACGAACAGAATGCAGAATGCAACGATCCAAGGTAAAATAACGTTCCAAAAAGCAAAAAGTGAAAGCTCAAAAGGATACGCAATATACCGTACGGTATACAGCGAAACGAAGCGAAAAGATCAGAAATGCCAACCAACAGCAACTTTCCTACCGTCTCCGCGTCGTCGTCGGAAGGTATAGACTGGCTGACTTGCCGAGTGTTTGGAAGCAGGAACTTTGTTAAAAATTAATTATAAAACTTTGAAATTATGAAAAACTTTTCCCGTCCATGGCAGACAAGTTGAGTTGGTTTTGCTTTTCTTTGGCAGACTGTTTTCCTCTACCTGTTTCCTCTCCATTCGACGGTCGTATATTTTGCTACGGTTATCATGTATTTGGAAAGGGTGATTGCTGATTAACCGTGAAAACTATGCTGCTTGTGTGATGTGCTGAATCAGATTTAAGTATAAAGGAAAAAATATATACGGGATTTTTTTTCAAATCCAATAGGAAGGGCACTACTTCTGCAGCTACGAATGCATCCAATGGATGTAAAGTGACATTAATAAAGAAACAACGACAACAACTACTTTGGCAGCGAACCCATTGTCGTTAATCATCGCTGTTACTCAGCCTTATTAAAACCAAACGACCTCTTTTTTTTTTAACACGTGTAGTGCCAAACATTCACTGAACATGTATTGAATATGGCTTAGTAATAGTGCTGGACGGAGTTGAAAGGTCGACTTAAAAAGGAATTTTCCGTAATTATAATTCTCCACCGAAAGCAAAAAATTCAATTCTCGGTTCTACGAGAATATGATTTCCTTTAGGATGTTACAGAAATCCTTTACTACTTTGTGCAATAATTGGTTTCAAACATCAAGTCTATTGTTTTTCAGCAGTATGTGTGAGGTCTAGTGTTAATTGTAGTTCGAAGAGAAATCATTTGCTTGTAGTTCTGCTTTTGAACTCAGATTTAGTTTCTTCAGTTTTTATTTTGGTTCCATTGATTAATATTATAGCCTGTCCACGTTAAATTTCGGACTTGATGAAGAGAAGCAAATAAAAATATACTAATAATTAACCAATCGGATTAAGTTTACTGTTGTACGAGGACAGTATCCTTCTCGTCGTAGGAGGAGCGAAAGTGAAGGCAAGCTGCAGACCGCCGCCAAGACCGAGGGCAACTGGGCGAAGAGCGTGGGATTCTCCATGCCAGCAACGAAGTCGCACATATTTTATTGCAGTCCGAATACACGTCGGGAACCTGAGGATGACATAACCATCGAACGAGGCGCCGTTACAAGGACCAACAGGCTGAGGATTCTGGGTATTACCATGGATTGGACCCTAACATTCAAACCACACTGTCAGACGATGAAGAAATCATGTGAGTCTTGGTTGCGGATTTTAAAAATGAACGGTGCCAAGCTTCCGCGTTGCAAACGGACATCGTTAGTGCAGGTGGACGTAAAGAAATGCATACAAGCCGGTGGCCCTCAGGAGAAAGTCCGCCCAATTGTGCAACATTTGCTGAACACTCGTTTCCATCGATCGACTATGGGTGAAGAGATGGTAGGGGCCGCATTCTCCAACGGAGGAATTACATCTACAGTCTTCCAAAAACATGCAGCGTCTTCTCTGCAGAAGCATACGCCATAAAGATGCCACAAACCAGAATAAAGAGTTTGTTGTTCTATCGGATTCTGCTAGCTGCCTACTGGCATTGGAGATGGGAAAATCTCGACACCCGTGGATCGAAGAAGTGGAAGAAATAGCGCGGAACAAACCTATTTGCTTCTGCTAGATTCCTGGGCACGCCGGAATCAGTGGCAATTCCGAAGCCGATTAACTAGCCAATGAGGCCAGGAGGGAACAGGCCATCGATATACCATTTCCAAAAGAAGATGCTCTGAGAGAAGTAAAACAGTTGATTCGTCATCGGTGGGATAACTAGAGGTATGAGACAAGGCAGTCAAAGATGAAAGAAATGAAAGAAGCTACCAGCAGGTGGACGGGACGCGAGAGCACGGCCAACCAGCGTGTTCTTACACGTTTAAGGATCGAACACACGCGCCTAATACACACATTGCTGTTGAAGAAGGAGCCGTAGCCCGATTGTGAATGTTGCGGTACGGTGATGGATGTCCGGCATTTTATTCTTGAATGCCGGAAATTTGTAACCGAAAGGCAGAAAAATTAAATTGGGACTAGCCTACGAAACGCTCTGGGAAATACAGAGGAGCAAATAACACGAATGCTGAACTTTTTAAGGGAAACAAGACTGTTTTCCAAACTGTAGCGAAACCAGAAAATGGAAGAAGCCGAAGAAGAAAACGAGAAACAAGTGAAACGTGTCCGATGCTACACCGGATGGAAAACCAGATGTCGATGAATAAAAAATGGAGAAAGCTAGCGCAACAAGAAACAATGATGAAAAAAAGTACGAAAGAATATAAACTCAAGAAGAAAAGTTGGGATATAGCAGCTGTAGCGGTTGTAGTAGCCGAAGAAGAGAAGTGCAACGGAATCAGCGGTATAAGAAAACCGAAGCTTATGGAGGAAGAAATTAAGAGCAGAGGAAATTGAAGGAAGCACAACGAAGGAAGCAAAGCAGTGAAAAGAAGCATAATGAAAATATGAAATAGAATATGATAACGAGAATGCAAAAAACGTAACACAATCGAAGAAAAGCTAAAGTGAGGCAAACGAAGTGAACGAACAGAAGTCGAATAAGATAATCGGAAAATCAGCAGCACAAAAAGTTGAAGATGTAGAGAAACAGAAGGAAAAATTGGAAGATTAGCAGAAGAAGAAAAGTGGAAGGAAAAAAATAAAAAGAGAAGAAGATAAAGATAGAATAATCGCAAGAAGCAGACAAAACTGAAACATACTAGCAGAGGAAATAAAGGAAAACAGCCGAAGAAGAGACGCGTAACGGAATCAGTGGATGAAGAAAATCGTAGCGAATCGAGAAAAAAAAAATTAAAACCCGCAGAAATTGAAGGAGGCACAATAGAGGAAGCAAAGTAGTGGAAAGCAGCAATATAAAAAAGTTACATAGAAGAAGACAACGGTAATGAGAGAAATGTTACACAATCGAAGAAGAAGAAAGACGGAGCAGAAAAAGTGAACGAATAGAAGTCGAAGTAGAGCATAGGAAAAGGAAATAAAAATAGAAAAATAAGGAACAACTAACAGAGATAAACAAAACAAAAATAATCGCAAGAAGCATAAAAAGTTGAAACAAGCCTATTAAGGAATAGAAGGAGATGTAGTGAAGAATATGAGTTGAGAAGGACGAAATTAAATGGAGTGGGAAAAGAAATACTGTAAATATTGACATGAAATAGATTCACGAAATAAAAAGTTTCGTGAGACATGAAGTGCTGCTTCTGGTGTAAAGTGTCATTAATAATAATTAAAAAAAACCGAATCGAATGTTTATTTCACAATAATAGAGTTAAATCCACATAACAAACAGCTGATTAAGATGTGAATCCTTCTTTCTGTAAAATTCTCGAACTTTTTGTGGTACACCCTTGATGGTGGTTCCGTACGGTATCCTCAAATACATCCGCCCTGACGATTCTCCAGCTTCTCTTAAAATCATCGGTACAATATGCTTTTTTCTTAGTTTCGAAGAGTTTCCGCTTAACTTGAGCCCAGTACTTCTTGGACCAAGTTCTGGAAAGTTTGGTGGACTGGCTATTGTTGGCACGCAATTGGCCTCTTGTACGTTATATCATTCTAGGACGGATTTCGCATAGTGATAAGAGGCCAATACAGAGCTGCAGAGTCGTGGCTTCTGAGAAATGCTCGACAATGGCGTTCTTTTGCATTGCGGTTTAATAAGCCAGACTCGGAAGCTGTTAAAGTCTTCGAGTACGTATGTTCCGTCGTCCATTATGATACAAGAAAATGTTTGCAAAAATTGAGAATCTGTCTTTACTTTGATTCTAAGTTACAAGTGTCTTTATACGTCTTTCAATAATGTATAAAAGAGTTGAAGAGGCATTGATCGGTATATTGACAGTTGTTGGCGATACGCCTTACCGATCACTCGAAGGACTTTCTTCGCTAATAAGTTAGCCCCGAAACGATACCGCGATTTAGAGCACTCCACCAATCAAGCCACCAAAATTATACTAAGTCCCGTTGCTGTTTCACACGAAACGATCAACCGAGCGCGCAAAATAGAGGATAGGAATTTTACTCAACACTTAGCAGGATTTTCGTCATCAAATAGCCAAAGGCCAAAAGACCGTAGTACCGTTCACTTCAACGTTTTATATTGTACTGGTTTATTTACATTTTCGCTTTACATATATCTATTCCTATCCACAGCGGAGATGATTGACCATCGGCTATCGGTCGTGCGAAACACTCTCTTGCTCTCTTGCGTGAGACGAGTCCAATAAAGGGTATTGTTGGGTTGGATAGGAACACGAATTCAATTGAACTTAAACTACTTTATACAGAGATCCAACATTCCGGCCACCTTGAAACAGGATTGTTTCAAAATCTTAATTCTACTATATACACAATTTGACGAAGGTGGCTTGATTGGTGGAGTGCTCTAAATCGCGGTATCGTTTCGGGGCTAACTTATTAGCGAAGAAAGTCCTTCGAGTGATCGGTAAGGCGTATCGCCAACATTTGGTCCTTCGAACCGGATCGAAGGCAGTTCCGACCGAAATGTGTTTCCCGTGGTAGTGCATTAAAGGGCAATCTGAGCAAACGCGCGCGCTGGTCATCGTTGGTGGCTGCCATTCAATTATTGCCATTTTTGTGTGCGAACAATAGTGCAAATGCGCTGAGAGGTTTTACCAAGCCGGGTAGACCTCATTCGTGTGGGAGAAATTAAATTCAATTTGCGCACTTTGTGACTATTTCGTGCGGGTATAGTACCAAGGCGGGTACTATTCGGCAGCTGTGGAAGTAATTAATCACGTAAATCGATCGTTGCGACGGTATTTGGGTGAACGAAATATTGACTATTCTTTCAAGTGTTTCGATCGCGGGTGAAAGAAGCAATCTGTCGAAACACATTCTGCCGTCGGCAAACTAGTTGTGCGTGATTTTCGTGAACAATTTTGCGCTTGAGAGTGCAATAAGACGTAGTGTTACTCTAGTGAAGCGAAGAAACAGATCGGACATTGTTCTTGGCCGTATTGTGAACTTTGCATGGCCATTGTGGAAAGGTGATTCAACCTTGAGTTTACGCCATCTTCACTATTTCTAGCGTGGATTAGGAGCAAGATTCGGCGCCATCACTCGGTGCCATTGGGTCCAGTTGGCACAATATCGACAAGTTCAAGGGTATCCGTTCCCCAGGATAGCCCCCGGTGAGTCTGTTCCACGTTAGTTTATTGCATGTGGCTAGCAGTAGCCGTGATTTAGTACGTAAGAAAGTGGGTAGCTTTTTTCTAAATTTGCTATTGTGGCTTGGTGAGACGGCCGCGAATCGAGTGGAAAACCGTTCGCGCCCTCGATTTGCGATACCGCGTAGAAGTTAGTTCGTTCGTGACGGGAAGGAGAGATCGATTCGATATAAAACGATCCACTTCCGTCGAATTTTAAACGTCGCGAAGGGTTTTACACCGCGACGGGAAGGAGCAAATCGTACGATTGTGTATCACCCTCGCCGGTTCGGTTTCGCGTAGAAACGGTTAGTTTCGCGTCGGGAAGGGTCTGATCGTTCGATTAAACTACCGTTTCCATTCGTTTCGTTCGTGATGCCTGCTAAAGAGGAGAAACAACTGGCTGGTAGCCTGACTCAGCGCAAGTGTCTATTTAAAACCTTTGATGCGCTTGAGCAGTTCATCCGTGATTACGATCATGATCGCGACAGTTACCAATTGTGTGTGTGGATTGATTCGTTGGATAAGATGAACGAGAACTTTGCGGAGTGTCAAAATTTGATTGAGAAGCTGGATGCACCAGATGCACTGGATGAACACATCGACGAACGAGTAGAGTTCGAGCAACGATACTGCATGGCAAAGGGCTTTCTTCTATCAAAGCGTGCCATGGATCCAAACCAGTCGGCACTGAATGATTCAGAACTCGCTCCACAGCAACATCAAGCAAACTTCCACCTCCGTCTTCCGAAAATCGACTTGCCAATGTTCAATGGGGACTTTTCACGCTGGATTTCGTTCCGGGATACGTTCACTTCGATGATCCACGTGAACGGCGACATTCCCACAGTCGCCAAGCTCCAATATCTGCTGCAGTCTCTCGAAGGCAGTGCAAAGAAGCCTTTCGAGTCGGTGGACATCGCAGCTGACAGTTACGCTACAACTTGGGATGCTCTTTTGAAGAGGTACGACAACCGCAAATACCTCAAGAAGCAACTCTTCAAGGCGCTGTACGAGTTGCCAGCAGTCAAGCAGGAGTGTGCAACACGCATCCACGGTTTAGTCGACGATTATCAACGTCATGTTCGTGCCCTAGCCAAACTGGGTGAACCGGTGGAACATTGGGACTTGCCACTCATCTACCTGCTCTCGTACAAGCTGGATCACGCCACATTGCGCGCCTGGGAGGAGAAAACTAGCCACAAAGACGATGTAAAGTACGATGAACTGGTCGACTTTCTATATCAGCGGGTGCGGATTCTCAATTCCGTCGGGCCAAACAGTCATCAACCAGCCTCGTCAAAGGTGGCCGGCTTCCAGCAGAAAGGCTTCAAGCAGAAAATGTCGGCCAATGCATCAGCCTCATTCACTCCAAGCTATTCGTGTCCGCTTTCCTGTTCGGACAATCATTCTGTGCGAACTTGTCCGGTGTTTCTCGGGAAGAACTTCAGTCAACGTCGAGAACTGGCTTCCCAAAAGCGCCTGTGTTGGAACTGTCTTAGCGTTGGTCATCAGTCGAAGAAATGCAGTTCCAAATACAAATGCCGTACGTGTCATGGGAAGCACCACTCGCTTCTGCATAAATTCACTTCAGCAAAGGTATCAGCTCCGCCAACAATCCAAACTAGCACAATAGAGCCAATCGTGCCATCGAGACCAGCTGTTTCTACAGTTTCCTCCGTTCAGCAACCTCTCCCATCCACATCCCGCCAAGTTAGCATGGCAGTTCAAACTGCATGCACCATGACATTGCTCGAAACGGTTATCCTCAATATCGTTGGCGAACACGGTATAACGTACAAGGCTCGTGCTCTCCTCGATTCGGCATCGATGTCGAATTTTATTTCGAAACCGCTGGCAAAGAATCTCTTCAGCCGCCGGTCTACAGCGGACGTATCCGTCGCAGGCATCGGATCCTCCACACAAAAAATCAGTAGTGCCATTACAGCAACCATCGAGTCGGGAGATCGAACGATCTCGATGAAGTTACAGTTTTTGGTGCTGAAGCAGCCATCGTCGGAGCTGCCAACTACGCCGATCGACATTTCGGCGTGGAACATTCCAAGCGTGGAGCTAGCAGATCCAAAATTCAATGTTCCTGGAAACGTAGACCTCGTCATCGGTAGCGAAACGTTCTGGGAACTCCACACAGGACGGAAGATTTCTCTGGGTGAAGGTCTTCCGTGGGTAGTCGAAACTCTCTTTGGTTGGGCGGTCACTGGTCCCGCATCTCGTTCGGCTACCTGTATTCCACGGTTTTGCTACCTCTCTACCGCTGATGATCGACTGGAAGCCGCTCTCCGCAAATTCTGGGAAATGGAAACAGTTATATCGGCTCCAGTTCGATCCACCGAAGAAGGTTTATGCGAAGAGCTGTTCGCCACTACGACGATGCGCAATTCTACAGGGCGGTACATCGTGCGTCTCCCGAGGACTGTAGATCCCGAAAAGATTCTCGGCGAATCTAGGTCGATTGCCGATCGTCGCTTCCTGAGCTTGGAACGTCGACTGGATAGAGATCCAGCCACCACGGATTCATACCACCGATTCATGGAGGAATATCTACAGCTTGGTCACATGCACGAAGTGCCAGAGCCGGTAGATGATCGAATTGAACACTCGTACATTCCTCACCACGTCGTTTTCAAGGAATCCAGCACGACAACGAAGGTCAGGGTAGTTTTTGACGCGTCATGCAAGACCTCATCTGGCTATTCATTGAACGACACACTTCTGGTTGGACCCGTCGTCCAGCAAGATCTGTATTCGATCTACACAAGATTCCGGACTCGACGCATTGCTATTGTAGCAGATGTCGAGAAGATGTACAGGCAGGTGTTGCATCATCCCGCTATCGCAGATGTCCGTCCGATCCAATCACTACGTTCGAACTACAAACCGTCACATACGGTACGGCTAGCGCACCGTACTTGGCAACAAAAACACTCCAGCAGATTGCTATTGACCAGGCTGAGTTGTATCCCGCTGCTGTTAACCCAGTGATGGAAGATTTTTACGTCGATGACCTGTTGTCCGGCGCATCAGATGTAGAATCCGCCAAAACTCTTCGTATCAAAGTCTCTGCCATGCTCAGTTCTGCTGGATTTACGCTGAAAAAGTGGGCATCGAACGCCCAAGAAGTTCTCCAGGATATTCCGCCAGAAGATCTGGCCATCCAACCACTCTACAATCTACAGGATGAGCAGATGATATCCACGCTCGGCCTGTTGTGGGATCCCAAGGCCGACAACCTCCGATTCTAGGTAGAAGTACTTCTCCCAGCTGCCATCTTGACCAAGCGGAAGGTGATGTCATACATCCCCAAGATATTCGACCCACTGGGCCTTCTCGGTGCAGTCATCACGAAGGCAAAGCTCTTCATGCAGCGTTTATGGGCATTGAAGCATGGTGGAATTCTCTGCGAATGGGACTCTCCTCTGCCAGAGCAGCTTCAACACGAGTGGAAGCAGTTCCACAACACGCTACACATTCTCGCTGAAGCCCAAGTTCCTCGATTCGTGTTTTCGACAGATGATGCTGCTATTCAACTCCATTTCTTCGCCGATGCATCCTCCGTTGCGTATGGAGCTTGTTGTTTTGTCCGCACGGAATCGGCGGAAGGTGTACAAGTCCACCTGTTGACGTCGAAGTCAAAGGTCGCTCCGCTGTCCACGCATCACTCCATCGCCAGACTAGAGCTCTGTGCAGCACATCTGGCAACACAGCTATTTAAGAAAGTGGAGGCCTCGCTGAATATCACCACTACTGCCTATTTTTGGTCCGATTCCAGCACTGTGCTTCAATGGCTGCGTGCCGCTCCAACCCGCTGGAAAACATTCGTCGCTAACCGCGTGTCGAAGATCCAGACCACCACAAACATAAACCACTGGAGGCACATAGCTGGTTCTGAAAACCCCGCCGATGATATTTCGCGTGGCCTCAACCCTACGGATATCATCAACTGTTCCCGTTGGTGGCACGGCCCTTCCTGGCTCTCACTGTTGCCTGAATGCTGGCCCAAGACCGTCATCGACCAGGAGAACTCCCCTGCAGCTTCCGAAGAAGGGCGCAAGGCACCGATTGTGGCAATGACCGCAGCACAAGCAGATTTCTGTGGAGATCTGTATTCTCGTTATTCTCGCTACGACAAGTTACGTCGTGTGGTTGCACTCTGCGGCCGCTACATTCAACGATTGAAGGAGCGCATAGAGTTGCGCAGTTCCGGATCGTCTCTCCCTACGTTGACCATTAGTGTCCGAATCAAAGAATCGTTCATCGCATCACTCACAACGTCCGAGCTCCAACACGCTGAACATCTGCTCTGCCGTTTAGCGCAGAAGGAAACATTTGCTGCGGAGTTATCGGATCTCATGAAGGGCGAACGTGTCGCCAGGTCATCATCGCTTAAGTGGCTGAAACCGTTCGTGGATGAAGACGGTACTCTTCGCGTCGGTGGTCGTCTGCATAATACCGCACTATCAGTCGCAAACAAACACCCGATCGTTCTGTCCGCCAAACATCCGCTGTCTGCTCTGCTGGCTAGCAGTCTTCACGTTAGTCTACTGCACGCAGGGCCACAACTCCTGCTGGCCACTCTCCACCAGAAGTTCTGGATCCTTGGCGGCTCCTTACTAGATATGCGCAACATGTGCACTGAACGATTTGATTCTCACAACAGTGTCCTGGTCAAACAGGTCTGCAATTTAACCTAAGGGCATCGCACTCAGTATGGTGCAATTGAGTTATGGTTGGGCATCAGAAGGATGCATCACAAGAATATGCCTCAAGAGTTTTTCGTGAGAAATACTTGAAAAGTATTGTGCTAGTAAAATAGATGATGTGTGGGAAATTTATTGACTTGATTTACTGTGGGTTCTATGAAACTTTGATTACAGGTGTAAAGCACGACTTTTTGCAGCGAAATTTTGCTTGTCATCACGGTTGGGCCCCTTTCTCACTTTGTGCCCCTTCAGTGTTTATCTCTGCTCTTGACTTCCCAACTCTGCTCTTGACTTCCCAACTTTTTTCTCAATAATGGCTACCACTTTCTTATCCATTTGTCGGGAGCATACTTTTCGATTGGTTTCACTTCCAACCTTCCGATTCACAGTCAAGTGCTGATGAAACGATTTGCAAACACAAGATACCACACTTTTCAGTAGTTTTATTTTCTTGGTAAGATCACGTACCGATAAATTTGGATTTTGCTGCCGTTCGTACAAAATGCGTTTGCGCACTTTCACTTGATTTGACGCCAGTTTACTGAATGCAACAAGAATGTAAACATGTTGTACCACAAAATAAAGTGGAGAGTTTCAGCTGTCATATAAGTGAAACGTTTAAGCGATCCATGAAATAATTCAAAATCTACACTGAATGAAAAGAAACCAAAATTTAACGTGGACGCCGATCATTTTAGACATTGTGTGGCTGTTGCAAGACAAAGAGTTTCTCATCAGAAAACAATAAATCTTAACCTGCATGCCGCGAAAGTATAAGTTTGGCTCTGTCCAGTCTCTTCTTTTTTGTAGCCTTCTTTACCCCGTGAACCTTGCGTTTCCTGTACGGCTTGTATCTTAGGTCCTTTGTAATGATGGTGTGGGCAGTCCCGATTGACACATCCAGGTTAGCAGTCGTTCATTTTTCGACGAACCCGCTCCTTCACCACCTTGATGGCGTCGTCGCCAAACGCGGCCACCCGAGAAACTCAGCGCACTCATCATTACACAATCGTCATCATCATCGTCATTACGATCAGTACAGCATCCAGTCGCCAGGGAGCGATAAGGAAGGCCGAATGCCTGCTGATAAGAGCGGCGAGATCCTTGAGATCAGACGGTAGATAACATCGCCTCGGATCCCCAAAGATCTGTTGAGCAGGACGAGATGGACAACCAGACAGTATGAATTCCACTTGCCACCGAGACTCACGGCAGGATCCACACCACCGGTTTTTAATTTGTTTGTTCTCTTTTAATGTGCCTAAGTTTAGTTAAAGTAAATTAAGGAATAAAGTAATGTCGTTCGTTAAAAAGAAAATCCTAGTTTGTCCGCGGAAAATACAAGTGTTTGAGATAAGGATGTGTTTGTTTTGCGTTCAATTGACAACCTGGATTGGAAACATGTTGAATGTATGCCCCCACCCCACAAATTTCATCAATGTTGATCGTCCGCCTCGCTAGTCGCTTGGGAAGGAATTGTCCGGTAGGCGAGCAGGGATCAAACATTTTGGTCCTTCGAACCGGATCCAACCCACCCTGGACCCTGGATTACACGGAAGCTTTACACTGAGTCGAAACAATTGGATCACTATCTCTTGATATACTGGACGCCTCATTTGAGGAACAATTGGAGATTGTTCTTTTCAAGCTCTCAGGTTAGTGAACTCTTGCTGCTTTATGTCTAGTCGAGCTAGGCAAATTCTTCATTCTAACACCCAATTTTATTCTCTGTGTGATTGGCGATCTCAACGATATTTTCGAGCCTACACAACTTGTGGACGAATAACCGCTTGATTTGGAAACCTTCGATGCAGCAATTCAACCATTTGCTAAGTCATTGCCCGGCTATAGCTAGGCTTGCACTCTGCGTACTAGTTATACCATATCTCTGCTCTTTGATCCACTTCATGGTTTTTCACCGTTTGGAAGTTATCGTTGATTGGAAACTGTTTTGTAACGTCACACACTGGGATGCCCCCTTTAGAATTACTACTCGTTTCTCCGGGGAAATTAAAAATACTATATACCTGGCGAAGCTAGATTTCACGAATCGCTTCAACACTGTTACAACATGGCACCACCCGATGGAACATCTGCTCAGAAGGTACCAACGATGAGGGCATTGACGGCAACATTGAAGGAGATACAGCTATCCTTCAACGACATACGCAGATTTACAAAGGCGTTTTTGGAAACTAACGTGTGTCCGACGTGGCGGTTCGGATGGAGAAACTTGATGTGTTGTGGGAGAGCTTCAGCGTAGTTATAGTGGAAATCTTCACACACGAAGACTACAAAGAAGAAAGGGACTGAGAAGGAACGCATGAAATTCAGTGATAGGTACTACGAAATCAAATCCTTTGTAACGGAGAAGACAAGGAAGCTCAGAAGCCTTCTGTGCTTTAACAGTCTTCCCGGACTGGAGAAGAATTATCATCAGCCGCCAATGATCACGTACACTTTCCACAGATCAAGACTTCAGATGTTCAGCGTGGACATCGACGATTGGCTGAGTTTTCGTGACTTGAACTTGTCGTTCATCCATTGGAATCTGGATCTAGCAGAGGTCGAAACGTTTCATTACTTAAAGGGGTGCCTCACCGGAGAACCAAAAGCTCTTATCGATCCACTTCCAATCACTAAGGCAAACTACCGGGTGGCAAGGAATTTGTTGTTGAAACGCTAGAACAACAGCAAGCAGCTTAAGAAGCAGCAGAAAAAAGCGATTTTCAAATTGCCTACATTTCTCAACAAATCCATAGCTAATCTTCACATCCTAGTCGAAGGTTTAGAACGGACTGTGAAGACTCTCGATCAAGTCATACAAACGGTCGACTACAAGGATTTTCTGGTGGCGAACATCCTCATATCACGATTAGATCTGGTCACGCGTAGGGAGTGGGAGTATTTTTTTTCCATGAAGGAGCAGGATAGGCTGGAGAATTTATTGGAATTTCTGCGGCATCGGATTCAGATTTTGGACGGTCTTCCACCAAGGATCACCAACACTAGGGGTGCCAGTCAAATGCAGCAGCACTGAAACCGAAACCACAATCTTTGAAGGCACGTTACAGTTCCACCCAGGCTTCCAAGGGACGTTGCGTTATCTGCTCATCGGATCATTTGCTCTACCAATGCAGCGAATTTAAACAAATGGCAGATCAAACAGTGTCCTGAAGTCACATGGTCTTTGCCGAAACTGCTTCAGAACGGGACACCAAGCCCAGGAATGCCCATCCAAGTATTCCTATAGGAACTGCAAGGGTCGTCATCACACCTTTGTCTGTTCTAAGCCGGATAAGGAATCAAAGGTTGCAGCAGCTGCTAGGGGCAAGGGGCCAACCACATCCAAGAACCAACAGGAATCATCCAACACCCAGGTGGCTAACATGGCATTTACGAAAACTGCAGTGTCCGCTGCAGCTCACCAACACCCATCACAGGATCTTTCAATTGGAACAGCAGTTGTCATAATCGAAGACGACATCGGCAAACGTTATCCCACTCGCGCACTGCTAGACTCTGAAACAGAGCGGTTTAGTCAGCGTTTACAAGTTCTTCGGGATCTAGTGGAAATTTTGGTAGCAGGGATTGGTCCAGCTTCTGCCAAGGTCCGACAAAGGATTCGAGCGGTACTACGGTCACGAGTTTCCGACTTCTCTCGTGCATTAGGTCTTTTAGTTCGCCCAAGGGTCACCGTTAATCTCCCAACATCCGTCATTAACAGGACGCTACCAAGTTGGATTCAATTAGGTGATCTTACATTCTTTGAGCAAAATGCGGTGGTCCTCGTGCTCGGTATTGAGCATTTTTTGAGTTTTTCGAAACCGAAAGGGGGTGCATTTTCTTACCCTAACTGAGTCCGTCTTTGGCTGCATTATCAATAGTGGCATTTCGGATCCAATTCGCTCTCCGCACATCAATTGCATCGCTACATCTTTTGCTGGATTGGATGAACTAGTCTCCCGTTTTTGGTCCTGCGAGGAGGCGATTCTCGAGGACACAAATATGGATGATGTCATCACTGGAGCCGACTACGCAGAAACAGCAAACAACTTGCGGGTTCAGCTGGATGCAATCATGTCAAATGGAGGATATACGCTGCGAAAATGGGCATCAAACTGTCCGGACGTGCTGCAAGAAGTACGTGAGGAAGATTTGGCAATTCAATTATCGGAAAAGATTGATTTGGACCCGGACCCTCAAATCAAAACACTAGGACTAACTTGCATGCCAGTCTCCAATGTTTAGAAGTTCCAATTTTTCATTCCTAGCCTCACAAAACGCATCGCTCTCTCTGTGATTGCATCACTATTCGATCCTTTAGGACTCCTAGGAGCTGTTATCACTACGGCTAAGGTATTCATGCAGCTGTTGTGGAGCATACGCGAAGAAAATGATCAACCTCTTAGTTGGGACCAGCTCCTACCGACGACGGTGGGTGAGACGTGGAGGCAATTTTATATACAGCTACCATTTCTTAACCAGCCGCGTATCGAGAGATGCGTAATAATCCCGGAAACAGTTTCGATCGAACTCCATTGCTTTACCGATCCACAGTGGGCAAAAATGGAACCAAAATCCCATTTATTTAGACGGCGCAGGGTTGGAGTCCTTAAAAATAGCTTTTCTTATGGGAAAAAATGCGGGAAATTGAATGGTGTTGGTTTCATTTAGGGTTGACCACAGTAAGTGTCCCATTTTGCCCATTTCTCCCCTCATTTTGGATGCAAATTAGGATTATTACCCAAAAACAGAACTTAATGCTATTATATTGCATCCAAATGCACTGTAAATTTGCAGCAAAACCTGAAAAACTGAATGGAACAGATTTCACTTTGATCGGATGCCAGGAAGTGGTCCATATTGCCAATTTAACCCGATTCTCCCCTCATACTTGAAGAAACTCATAAACCATGCGGTTCTGAAGATCGGCGCTAGTAATATTACTCTCGCTTGCACTGTTCTTATGTAAAAATGTCCGGAAAATCGAATGGGGAGGGTTTCGTTCAGGGTTGACCTCAGTAAAGGGTCCATTTTACCCGATTCTCCCCTCATACTTGAATAAACTCATATACCATGCGGTTCTGAAGATCGGCGCGAGTAATATTACTCACACTTGCACTGTTCTTATGTAAAAATGTCTGGAAAATCAAATGATGATAGTTTCGTTTAGGGTTGACCACAGTAAAGGGTCCATTTTGCCCGATTTCCCCCCAAAACATTGAAAAATAACTCATATACCATGCGGTTCTGAAGATCGGCGCTAGTAATATTACTCACACTTGCACTGTTCTTATGTAAAAATGTCTGGAAAAACGAATGATGATGGTTTCGTTTAGGGTTGACCACAGTAAAGGGTCCATTTTACCCGATTTCCCCCCAAACATTGAAAAATAACTCATATACCATGCGGTTCTGAAGATCGGCGCTAGTAATATTACTCTCACTTGCACTCTTCTTATGTAAAAATGTCTGGAAAAACGAATGATGATAGTTTCGTTTAGGGTTCGATAGCTCTGTATTTACTTTTGCTCAACCCGAGTCTCGTTTTCAGAATCAAAGAGCTTCAGTGGATGGTTTTTCTATATTGCGGGCGGTGTCGATAGACATCAAGCACTCGACTGCCCATTGCTCACCTCCTTCTCGTAGATTCAATAGCAACTTAGCCATAGAGCTACATGCATTTTGGCGAGCAGCTTTTTCCGCTGATCGAAGTAGTTTGTCCAAAGGCTCCTTCTTGGCCAAAATCCGACTTCGTTCATCTTTTGTTCTCTCGGAGAGGCTAGTGAATATTCGACGTTTTGGACCACGGGTTGTTTGCGATGAAACAGATGGTATCGGTGTTGCGTTTGTAAAGTCGTGTGGAGTGAGCGCGATGTTGGGCAGGTTAGGAGTTGATGCATAAATTGGCTGTTATCGTTAAGATATTTTAGATATACCATATTAACGAAAATAATGCTAGTGATTAATATTTATAAAATCAGTAACAAGGAATTATGCGGGTTTCCTACATGTAATTAAATGTTTGCATGGACCTTTGAGTCACCATTTATAATTTTTGAATGTCATGTGTATCAGCACCACAATAATGTTCTGAATATTTTCATAGTTACTCACCACGTAAACTGTATCAAGCCATGTTTTCTGAGAGGAATAGAATTTACTCCTTCCATGCACTTTTCACCAACGTCGAAGAAATCCGCGGACCCAATTGTCCACATCTCGCTGAACCAACTTCTCACTTTCACTAAAGGTTGCTACAAATAGCTGAATGAGACGAGCTTTGCTACGTTCTGAGTTTAAATAAATTTTCACAATATCACGATTTTTAAACATATTGGAAGCAAGATTAAATTTTCGTTTTTAATGGAGCAGACTATAATTGAAACGCGTGGGGTCTTGGTAACGGTGAAACAAGCAATGACATGTTTTATTAATTCATCTGCTAAAAACTTATTCATGGGTTGCTTGGTTCAGAACGGTTTGTCTCTAATAGTTTCATATTGCGTTGATAATTTTAACGGATGTTAAACTTCAAAACATTGGACCTTGTAATTGTGAAATCCTGAAAAAATAAGTCAGCTTTTTGTCGATTGTCTTAGTCGTTGGCGTTTGTAAAGATATACTAATATATTAGATACATAATAATAATGTTTTTTAAGTTCGCCGAAATTCTCGGTATTTCGGAAGAACTGGCCAATAATGTGAGATTGATTAGCAGCTTAGCCGTTTCTTCAAAGCTGCTCGATGCTCAAAAGGTCAAGCAGTTGTACGACGAAATGGAGGATCTCATCATGACAGAATTCAACTATGTGAAACGACTACCTCCATCTGTACACAAGTATAAACATCTACCAGATCTCATCAACAAACTGGTAAACTATCATTATTGAGAATATATCTAAAACCTGTTACCAATTTTACCTTCAGTCCTTTAAAATATAATTTTGAAACTATCTGTAATAGACATGAAATTGATTTAAAATGCTTTTATAGCACCTTTAATAAAAGATATTTACTTTTTCTATAGCCCTACCCAATGAATTTCATCGATGAGCAGTCTGAGAGAGGTGCCATAAAAGATACAAGCATGCTCGTCCTTTTCTTGCACGGAAAACTTCACCTGAAGATAAACTTCTGGATATGATGCGGCTGTCATTGGCATGGTCAGATCCAAAGATGTCACATCTAGAAACAAACTCTAAGTGCTTATCCAGAAATCGATCTGCCGAGGATGACTTTTCTAAGCAGCTGGAATATTATTACGTAAATAATAAAGCAACCGTAGATGACGCTGACGACATTTATACAGAGTCTGATGGAAGCGAAGACAATGATACGTTGTAGAGCAAACTATTGCTAGTCGATGTAAATTTGATTATTTTTTTTCATTCTGTATCTTATTAATGAGATGGAAAATCTTAGAATAAATCTAATGTTAAAATAACAATTTTTCAAACCACATGGTATATAGTTATTTTTCAATGTAGAACCGCATGGTATATGAGTTATTTTTCAATGTTTGGGGAAATCGGGTAAAATGGACCCTTTACTGTGGTCAACCCTAAACGAAACTATCATCATTCGATTTTCCAGACATTTTTACATAAGAACAGTGCAAGTGAGAGTAATATTACTCGCGCCGATCTTCAGAACCGCATGGTATATGAGTTATTTTTCAATGTATGAGGGGAAATCGGGTAAAATGGACCCTTTACTGTGGTCAACCCTAAACGAAACCATCATCATTCGATTTTCCAGACATTTTTACATAAGAACAGTGCAAGTGAGAGTAATATTACTAGCGCCGATCTTCAGAACCGCATGGTATATGAGTTATTTTTCAATGTTTGGGGGGAAATCGGGTAAAATGGACCCTTACTGTAGGTCAACCCTGAACGAAACCATCATCATTCGTTTGAACATTT
>JASCZW010014265.1:0-23372 GCA_034211315.2 Aedes japonicus
ACCTTCCTTGGGTGTTAACATTTTGAGACGAATAAGGTGTTTCGGGTCATATTGACCCGGATTTCAAATTCATATTGCAGAAAATTTATGAGACCAAATTTAAAGTCTTTGCAGTCAAAATGCTAATTAGAGTCCTAATTTTTAGTTTCTGGTGAGTAAAACACGTTTAAATCCGATTGGCCACAAGGAATCTTTGCCGAAAGAGGGCATGTTTTGCCACAATACGTGCGGCAGCGACTGATACAAATTTTCTTCGGAGCCTGCTTTTCGACGGCTCAAACTTCATGATTATTCATGAATAGTCTACTTCTAGCCTTGAAATGGACCAATGACTATATTGACCATTCAGGGACAATCCGGATGCCTCGGGGGAATCCTTCAGGAAGAGACAAATGCGGATTTTCGCCGACACATGCCTTTCGACGGCTCAAACTTTATGATTATTCAAGAATAATCTACTTCTAGCCTAGCAATGTCCCAATATATATATATATATATATATATATATATATATATATATATATATATATATATATATATATATATATATATTATATAATATATATATATATATATATTATATATATATATATTATATATATATATATATATATATATATATAATATATATATATATATATATATATTATATATATTATATATATATATATATATATATATATATATATATATATATATATATATATATATATATATATATATATATATATAAATTGGCCGTTCCAGAACAGTCAGGATGACTCGAAGGAACTGTATAGAAGGGACAAATACAGTTTTTGCCGAAACATGCTTTTCAACGGTTCAAAATTCATGATTTTTTATAAGTAGTTTACTTCTGGTCTAAAAATGGTCCAATATATATATTGGCCATTCCGAAACAAACCGGATGACCCGAAGGAACCGTTTAGGAGGGGACAAATACGGATTTCTGTCGAAACATGCCTTTCGACGGCTCAAACTTCATGATGTTTCGTATACAATCGATTTCTAGTCATTTAATGGCCGAATTTTCGGTTTAATATCAAATAATATATCTTTAGTCATTATTGAATATTAAAAATCAATGTTAATTCAAGTTGATAAAAATTAATCCTCATTTCATTTCAATAAAACAAAAATAATAGCAGAACATTTTTTATTTGGATGAGCAGTTTACGCACCGTATTTCGGAATGAGTTTTGCAAATATACCTTTTGCATTCCACGAACTTAGTCGAATACTTGGAGTCTGATTTACTGCAAAACGTGCAACGAGCTCGCTTGTCCGTTGGCTCATCTTGCTTCTTTTGTTTACCGTCTGCAGACGTAGCTCTCGAAGTTGAGCTACACATCAAACCATAGTCTACGAATAACTTGAACAGCAGCAGGTGATTGTGGCAGTCGTTTTCTGCGTTGAATTTCTGCGGAAATCAATTGAGAACCAAGATTTACCATGAAAATCCTTTTCTTGTGCGTTTGGTTGCACCATTCAGCATTGATCAAATCATACAGTACGAAAGAATTATTGATGCTCAAGTCAATAACGTTACAGACATTCACGGTCATCCAGTTCCATGTGGCTCTCTTTACAGAATATGAAGCAATCCGTCGATCAACAGTGTCCACTGCACCCTTTCGTAGAGTTATAGTATTGTACTATCTCTGGTTTTTTCGCTGGTCCGTTACTAAATTTTGAGTCCATATGCTTCGTACTAATCAATATTACGTTCTTTCCCTTCTTTGGGATATACGGGACCAAGGTTATGTTTTCATGGAACGCAAATAATGAAGACAGCACTTCGCGGTTCTTAGTTTGAAGAAGTGCTGATGGTATACATGTCTTATTTTTTAACGTACCCACCATCGTCAGATTGTTCTGAAGAAGTGACACACCTAAGTTGAATGACGAGAAGAAGTTGTCTAATGTCACACATCTGCCATTGTATTCTGCATCCAACACCAGATCTTCAGTAACCCTTTGTCCTTGGTTGACTTCACGTACTCCTGTGGCAGATTTACCTAGGTATATCTGCGACTTGAGACAAAAAGCGGTTTCTGAGCAGCATGCCTTAAAAAACTTGATGCCATGTTTTACAGGTTTATTCGGCATATATTGCCTGCAGAAAACTCGACCCTGGAATAGGACGAGTTGCTCGTCGACGGTTATGCCTTCTCCCGGATTCAGTACTAATGCCTGCCTAGTATTCCACATTTGCCACATTTGTTTCACAGCAAATCCTTTCTCTAATGTTCTAGCGCTCTTACCTTCAGATCTCAGCATTCGAAATATGGTCTTGAATCGTTGTGCAGGCATAGTATGTATGTATGTAGGCAGCCACCATCCTAGCGTGAGCCTTGCCCTGCATGCGGTTCCACTTAACAGAAAGATCATGCTTTGTTACCGTTCTAAATTCAACATACTGCTGTATGAAGGGCCAAAAGGGGTTGGGCAGGCCCGTAAGCAGAGAGACTTACGCGAAACTTGCGGGAATTGAATCGTTGTGCAGCCATAGTAGTGCAGAAAATAGGACGTCCATACGTCTCATGCCACAATGTATCCAACGATTCTTTGTGGGATTTGAACACTGCTGACAAAACTAAGAGTCCTAGAAAGGCATCGAATTCCGTATCATCAACTGGTCTCCATCTTTGACCCATTTTCTCCACACCTTTTTCATTTGTGTGTTGAATCAAGGACTCTATAACATTTTCGTGCATGCCGAGCTTAAATGCTGACATATCATCCATGATACGTGAAGTAGCATAACGAGTTCCTCCAGGTTCTGTTTACATGATTTCATACACGCGTTTTCTACCCATACTCTTGTTTTGAATTCGAGCTTTCTCCCAGCGAATCCCGTCTTTTGATGTATACGATGGGTCATTAACATCATCAACATCTTCGTCTGATACCGATTCCGATACGAAATTTTCCTCAGAACCAGACAAAATTTCCTCGTCGTCAGAAGACCCGAAATCCATTTTGACGTATTTTTCTTCATTTTGGCAAATGGAAAATGGGAGACAGAATAGTAAATTTGCAAAAATATCGTATTAAAAAATTTAGAGTAAATTGAGGCTGAAGATGCCAATTCTTCTTTGGCCCGTTGGGGTGGCAATATTTGTGTAGTTAAAATGTAAATATGCTGTGAAAACTTTCAAGCCTTGGCTGCAACTTCATGCTGCACCCATAAAAAAATTTCAAAAATAAATAGTGAATATTGTTATTTTTTACACACTAGTCAATGCGGTCATTGTTTCATTTCAATAAACTACTCATGAAAAATCATGAAGTTTGCGCCGTCGAAAAGCATGTTTCAGTGAAAATCAGTTTTTGTCTCCATTTTAACGGTTCTTTCGGTTCATCCAGGTTGTTTCAGAAAGGCCAATATATATATTAGGCCTTTGCTAGGCTAAAAGTAGAGTATTTAACAAACATCATGTAGTTTGAGCCGTCGAAAGGCATGTTTTGGCGAGAATATGTATTTGTCTCCTCCTGAAGGGTTCCCACAAGACATCCGGACTATTTCGGAATAACCAATATGGTCACTGATTCATTTCAAGGCTAGAAGTAGACTATTCATGAAAAATCATGAAATTTGAGTCGTCAAAAAGCATGTTTCGACAGAAATCCGTATTCCTAAACGGTTCCTTCGGGTCATCCGGATTGTCCCGAAATGGCCAATATATATATATATTGGACCATTTCTAGCCTAAAAGTACACCACTTATAAAAAAATCATGAAGTTTTAGCCGTCGAAAGGCATGTTTCCGCTAAAAACTGTATTTGTCCCCTCCTAAACGATTCCTTCGGATCATCCGGGAATGGTCAATATGGTCATTGGTACATTTCAAGGCTAGAAGAAGACTATTTATGAAAAATCATGAAGTTTGAGTCGTTGGAAGGCATGTTTCGATAGAAATCCGTATTTGTCCCCTCCTAAACAGTTCCTTCGGGTCATGCGGATTGTCCCGGAATGACCAATATATATATTGGTCCATTACTAGGCTAAATGTAGACTACTTATAAAAAATCATGAAGTTTGAGCCGTCGAAAGGCATGCGTCGGCGAAAATCCGCATTTGTCTTTACCTGAAGGACTCCCCCGAGGCATCCGGATTGTCCCGGAATGGTCAATATGGTCATTGGTTCATTTGAAGGCTAGAAGTAGATTATTCTTGAATAATCATGAAGTTTGAGCCGTCGAAAGGCATGTGTCGGCGAAAATCCGCATTTGTCTTTTCCTAAAGGATTCCCCGAGGCATCCGGATTGTCCCGGAATGGTCAATATGGTCATTGGTCCATTTCAAGGCTAGAAGTAGATTATTTTTGAATAATCATGAAGTTTGAGCCGTCGAAAAGCATGTTCCGATTGAAATTTTGTGTTGTCGCCGGATCGTGGCAAAACATCACGGATCGTGGCAAAACATGCCCTCTTCCGGCACAGATTCCTTGTGCCCAATTGAATTGAAAAGAGCAGTACTCACCAGAAACTATAAATTGGGGCTTTAATAAGCATTTTAACTACAAAGACTTAAAATTTGGTCATATAAATTCTCCGCAATGTGAATTTAAAATCCGGGTCAATATGACCCGAAACACCTTATTCGTAACTTTTTTTTTTACAGCCCTTCAGAAATGTCATAAAAATTTGGGTTCGATGCAGAAAAGCAACATCGTATGATTTAGGAAAAGTCAAGAAATTTCAAATGTCTATATGCTTATTTTAGAAAGTTATAGCATTTTTAAAAACCATTCCGGGTCATATTGACCCCGATACCTAAAGAAGGTTAAGGTCGGTATCGTGTTCAAAGAAATTTCTTATTCTATCCCAAAGCCATCACGGAAAGGAATGGTGTGGGATTGAAATAACAATCTCGATAGATACCTATACCATAGACTAACTCTAAGACCAGTAGGTCCCATACAAAACGATTTTTCTCTGGCTCAGTCAGTACTAGAACATCGTCCCAAGCTCGGTCCCAAGCTCAATAATGCACCCCTTATAATGAACTCCACATGAACACACTCTCAAATACTCTGTCAAAATAACACAGCAAATCAAAACAAAGGCGCAAATATGTATAACAAGTGTGGCTGGTATTCGACCAGGTATGTCAATATCGAGTCACATATTGATTGTTGCCTTACTAACAATCAATAGTAACCAGCGATTTGAAATTGGTTCACTGTTCCCTTGGTCCGAATTACACCTTGAAGCTCTTGAGTTGTCTGTTTCATACTGTTGTTCCTACGCATAACTGTCCCATGTTCTATGGGTTTCCTATATACATGGGACAGTTATGCTTATAACGGCAGTATAATGAAAACATTTTTGTTTCAACCACAAAGTATGTTTAGTTCAAAGTAGTTTTTGACTTGAATCAACCATACTTCATAGTTAAAAGTGCCATCTTTTTTACATATCTGTCATAGGATTGAGTCAAAATAAATATGTTATAATTTCAACCACCTGGTAGTTTTCAGTTCGGTTTCGAGTTCATCATGGCGTCCGACGTGGAAAAATGTTCGGACGAAGGTCTTAGAATTAGATTCAACGCATATTACATTACATTATGTAAATCAGAAGATGTATTTTTGAATGTGTAACTTTGTTGAGCTATTATTGAGAACAATAAAAATATAAACAAAATCGGTCTTAACTGAATCCCAACTTATGTGATGAATTTAATGGCATTCTCATTCAAACGATTTCAGAACCGAAAATCTTATTCAGAAACAAAATTGGAATGACCCTGAGCATATTCAAACCAATTATAGTTATTCAGTTGGTTAAATCATGGTTGAATTAACTGGCACTGCAAACCATCTGTCAAAATATCAAGCATATTTTCTTCGACACAACCATTGTAAAGTTGAGTCAACCATATTTTACTGAAGTTGATTCAACCATACATAAGTTAAATCAACCTGAAATGTATGATTGTTACAATCATGCGCATGGGTTATCGAAAAATCAATCCACAAATATACACGCACAGGAAATTTGCTTAGTTGAATTAACAAAATAGTTTGTTGTCTTCAACAAATCTGTTTTGTTGAACTAGCAAATATATTTTGTCAAATCAACAATCATTTTTTGTTGAATGTTCCAGGATGTTATTCGATCAAACAAATTGGTTTTGCTGATATTGTGCATGTTTTTTTTCACGTGTATACAAAAACATGGTGTACCTAATGGTTGGCTCACAATTGATACGTTGCGGATGCGTTTGCGTGAATTTGACAGTTCTCCAATAGGTTTTCTGTGAAATTTACGTCAACGCATCCGCAACGTATCAATTGTGGGTGACCCTTAAGTCTTGACCTGAGTGATATGTCAAAGTATAAAATAGCTGAGTCAGAGCACAGCGAAACGAAATCACTATTCGAAGAAGTTCCTGAAGAGGAATTTCAGCAGCTGGATCCTGATGACGTGGTTTAGGTTAACTTACTCAAGAAATTTGGCATCTTCTTAGAGCTCACAAGAGCATTCTTCAGTAAGTATTATTGGCATAATCACGAAAACGGTAATATGTATTCTTTTTAATTTTCAGTAAATCTATACATGATTCCGACGCTCCATCCCGCATAAACAATAACCATAAGAAGTGCCTAACCACCAATTCGGGGTATCATCCCAACTGTAAGTGGTATGGTCACACCATCTATTATATCGTTCCTGAATGGTTCATGTTTATTAGGGATCTTATGCTTCCACGGCAATATACCATACTTAGTGGTCGAACTTAATTTATCCATCGATTGAACCAGTGCTGTAGTCGGGTGATTTGTCAGATACCATTTAAATGTGTTTTATGATTGATGAATAAAACTTAATATTTATTAAAAAATAGAATGTATTTTTGAATATACATAATAAAAAAAAATTCAAAACACAAGCTGAACATTTTTATCAGATTAACAAACATGTTTGTCAAAACAACTAACACGGCATTGTCATTTCAACAAAACAGGTGGTTGAATCGACAAATAAAATGGTTGATTCAACCAAAACAATTGTTGATAGGACTAACATGTTGAGATGTATCGGTAACTATCATAATTGTAGAATCAACAAACATATTGGGTAGAATTCAACAAAAATGTTTGTTAGCCCTCAGATGACATTTTGTTAAATTTAACTCAATGCGCCCCTAATAATGAACTCACACGAACACACTTTGTCAAAATAACACAGCAAATCAAAACAAAGGCGCAAATATGTATAGCAAGGTGCTAGTTTCAAGGTGTAATTCGGACCAATGGGTTCTAAAACAGTGAACCAATTTCAAATCACTAGTTGCATATTGATTGTTGATTATACATCGAATGTAAGATATATTATCACATTTTATATTATTGCTATCGAATAGTTTGATCTCATTTATACCATACAACCTCTACATTAACACATATTGTTAACGTTTGCCATATTGGCATTGAAAGGATTTTCATTGTTTGCACTCGGTCTGGATTATATACCAACTTTTTGGCAGAGAATACAGCCAAAATTTTGTTCGTGAAAATTGCCATTTTTTTTATAGTAACCTAACTTAACTGCCCATTCGGCATATTTTTGTTTGGCCTCTTACTATCTGATATATTGATAAAACTATATAGGAGATTGTCAGTTTATCGTTGTCAACTATAAGGGTAAATGTCGTCACAATAACGGAAACGGTCGTCAACAATAAGGGAATTGGTCTAGGAGTGGTTTGTGATTATGCGGGTCATTATTGAATTATAAGTATACTATAGCTATAGCTATAGCTGTATGGAAGAATCCAGGTTGAAAAAAGAAGAAGACACCGAGTGGTGATAAATCTGACAGCTCCCATGTTAAAGTATAGGACGAACATTTTAAAATGCTTATAAAAAATTCAAATAAAATTCTAATTAAAAGCGGTTTATTGTATGATGTAAGAAAAATCCAAAACTACTCAATAAAGACATTTTCAGCAAAATAAAAAATCAATCAAAATAATGCCCCTATTGTGCAGTGTAGGATTTTTCTTACATCATACAACAAACCGCTTTTAATTAAACTTTCATTTGAGTTTATTAGAAGCATTTTAAAACGTTCGTCCTATACTTCACATGGGAGCTGTCAGATTTATCACCACTTGGTGTCTTCTTCTTTTTTCAACTTGGATTCTTCTATATTATATCCATGTCTGCTGGGAATATAGGTTTTGTATTTCATTTTGAGTGAAATTTTTCACCTCGACATGTTTTTTTCTTTATAATTTACCGCTCCTCAATATTGCTTAAATGCGTCACATTGCTCAATATTAGAATACTTTAAGCACTAAATAAAACTAGGGGTTTTATCTAGGGATCTTCAAACCCTTACTGAGAGCATAATATCATAGACTAACTCTAAGATCAGTAGGTCCCATACAAAAACGATTTTTTTCTTGGCTCAGTCAGTACTAGCAACAATCAATATGCAACTAGCGATTTGAAATTGGTTCACTGTTGTAGAACCCCTTGGTCCGAATTACACCTTGAAGCCAGCACCTTGTTATACATATTTGCGCCTTTGTTTGATTTGCTGTGTTATTTTGACAGAATATTTGAGAGTGTGTTCATGTGAGTTCATTATTAGGGCGCATTATTAAGCTTAGGACCGAGCTTGGGACCGATGTTCTAGTACTGACTGAGCCAAGAAAAAATCGTATTTGTATGGGACCTACTGGTCTTAGAGCATAGACTAACTCCATAGACTAACTCTAAGACCAGTAGGTCCCATACAAAAACGATTTTTCTTTGGCTCAGTCAGTACTAGAACATCGTCCCAAGCTCGGTCCACAGAGTGGCAACCCTATCCTTGTTACTAACGTCTGACAGTATGCAATATATCGCGGGCCTTATTTGCCAGCTCTGACGTTTGTTTCTACGGGTATGAGCTCCGCATTGTTTACAAACAATGAATCTCTTGACGTTTTGATGTTAGAGATGTTGGCTAAAGCAAAATGACTTCTCCAGCTCCTGGTCCCAAGCTCAACAATGCACCCTTATAATGAACTCACATGAACACACTCTCAATACTCTGTCAAAATAACACAGCAAATCAAAACAAAGCGCAATATGTATAACAAGGTGCTGGTTTCAAGGTGTAATTCGGACCAAGGGGTTCTACAACAGTGAACCAATTTCAAATCGCTAGTTACATATTGATTGTTGCTAACTCCAACACTAACTCTAAGACCAGTAGGTCCCATACAAAAACGATTTTTTTCTTGGCTCAGTCAGTACTAGAACATCGGTCCTAAGCTCGGTCCCAAGCTCAATAATGCGCCCCTAATGATAAACTCACATGAACACACTCTCAAATATTCTGTCAAAATAACACATCAAATCAAAACAAATGTGCAAATATGTACAACAAGGTGCTGACTTCAATGTGTAATTCGGACCAAGGGGTTCTACAACAGTGAACCAATTTCAAATCGCTAGTTGCATATTGATTGTTGCTCTAACTTGGTTCCTATTATGCGGGTTCAGCGCAATTGAATTTCCACGTTTTTAAGTTAGGTTTATCTTTTCGTTTTACTCCAGTGTAGACGAATGTCATCAATAAATCGAAATGAACCAAAATGAACACTTGAGAATGTAAACAACGAAACGAGCATAACAGATAGTATTTGAATGTAAACCTCTGCGATTCGTCGCGTTTCGAAGGCATAGGAATGTTAACATATTTTGCAAGTTTTCGAGGATTTTGTTAACTGTTGAACAGTATTGTGAATTGTGATGTTGTTTTAAGTTTCATACACGAGCATTAATATTCGCGACTCTTCAGCATGGAAGGCAACTTGGTTTGCCGATTGTGTTTGTACAACAATGAAGACATCCTATCTATATTTGGCGATAGCCAGCGGGAGGCAAAACTTCAGGAGAAACTGCTACAATACCTAAATTTAGATGTGAGTATAGCATCAATTACTCTATCCATTCGCCAATATAATTACCAACTTAACCACCGATTACAGGTAAAGGAAGATGACTCCCTGCCAAAACTGATCTGCTTGAAATGCTTCCAGGCGGTGGAAAATTTTCATGTATTTTACCAAGAGGTAGCGCAGAATCAAACCGTATTTGCTTATAGTTCACAACCGGGAATGATTGTGATAAGTGATCAGAATTCACACACCACCTACATATTGCGGGAGGAAGAAATTGTCCAGCAGTCTTGCATAGAGATTGACGATAGTCTAGAGCAGTATGGTGGGCCATCGTCCTCCGGCGTATCCACTGGAGGGCAGCAAAAGGTGACGTTGGTTCAACTGCCGAACCAGGTGTCAGCAACCGTGTTGAGCACGGTTAATACCTCTGGGGGAATAATTCTATCGACTGGCGGTGAGAATGGTTCGATAAGCGTTCTAAATTCGGAACTGCCTACGTACGATGAAGCACAAAAAAGCAAAGAGCAACAACAAGCTGTCTCGGCAATAGAAGAAGAATTGGATATGAAGATTGTGGTGGATATCGATGAAGCGGAAGAAGTGGAAAGGCTTGATGATGAGTTAAATGGCCAACAAACCCTACAATCGGTGCAAGATGTCCAAGACCAAAAGTACAATCCGTCACCAGAACAATCGTCGATCGAAGAAATTTTCAAAGACAGCGATGACGATGTGGATGAAGACGAAGATGACATCGATGACGATGACGATGACGAAGAATTGGAAGAAGATATTAGAACCGAATCGCTAACCGAAGAAATACGTGAGCCTGCGGTGTTAGATTTCAAAATATTTCCACAACAACTGATCCAATCGAATCGCTTGATCATACGGGGCAAAGATCTTTCCATGTTGATCGCAAGTTTCTACGATTTAGTCTGTGATTTGTGCAGCGAAAATAAGGAGGATGGTGGCGACAAATTTCCAACACTGGATTTGTACTTGGCTCACTTCAAGGATGTTCATGGTATCAAGGGTTACGTATGGTGCTGCAACCAGAGGATCGTGAAGCCTCGAATGATGGCCATGCACATGGCAAGGCATCTACAGCCAGAGGCATTCAAGTAAGTTATTAGTGTGTTTTTCCATAATCTTGTATTAATAGTAATTCCTGTAATCTCCATGTTCCTCATTTTCCAGATGCCCCGAGTGTGGAAAATCGATGACTACTCCAAAAATCCTCCAATACCACATCCAAAACCATCGGCCCGAAGAAGAACGACCGCTCAAATGTAATCTTTGCCCGAGGCGCTTCAGTTACGGCAGTGCCCTGGTGTCGCATAGTCAATCGCACCTGCCGGAAGTGGAGCGAACCCGACACGTTTGTGACGAATGTGGCAAATCTTACAGCTCAGCAAAGAATCTTGCCGAACACATAGCGGCGAGGCACTCTCGAACTGAACCCCTGGCCTATGTGTGTCATATTTGTGCAAAACGGTTCACCTCCAAGTCCAATCTTACCTATCATCTTACCACGCATCAGCCGAAGATTCACCAGGTGCAGTGTGATCAGTGTAAAAAGTGGCTCAAGAACAAGCTCTGCCTCCGCAAGCACATGGTTCAGCATTCGATGGTGCGTCACAAGTGTAATCTATGCGATTATTCGGCATTGAATTTGCAGTGTCTCAAGAACCACATGAGGGTGCAGCATACGGATTTGAAACCATTCGCCTGCGACGTCTGTGGGAAGTCGTTCAAATTGAAAAACACCTTGTTGAACCATCAGGTGCAGCATACCGGAGTGAAGAAGTTCAGTTGTGAGTTTTGCGCTCGAACATTTGCATCTAGTGGAAACTATTACGCGCACAGAAAGCGGATGCACCCGCAGGAGCTGGCCGTGCAGAAAAAGCGAAAGGAGGACGAAGAAAAGTAAGTATCTTTTGTTGTGTATTGTTTTGAGATTACTACAATCGGTGATTTGCTTACAGTGAGTTTCGGAGAAAGACTCTCTTGACTGAGTTGAAATGAGTGCATCGAAACTTTGGCGGCTCACGTAAGTGGTACTTTTATAACACACTTATAACTTATTACATTCGGATAGTTCTTTCGTATGTCAGCTCCGTACAGACTAAATTCGCTTCGAGAGATTTTTATTTTTGATAAACCTCCAGTTACGGCATAGTAGTATGTAACATTACATTAGTTGAAGTGAACAGAAAAGAACGCCCTCCCTATTTTGTACTCAAGTGATCGAGAATCTGATCTACTTGTCGTCGAACTTGCTACCGTAGAATGGGATGTATGCAACGATTATTTTCCAATCGGTGAAGTAGCAGCCGACCAGTGCGGCGGCTCCTCCGAATCCCATGGCGGAAGAGATCCTGTAATGAGGGAAAATTTGTTATTTTCGATTAGTTTAATTGTTGACTCGCTGAAATTGATTTACATTCTGGAACGATATAATTCACGACACCAAAGTGTTGAACATAGTAACACTGCTTACAGCCGTTCTAATAATAAGTTAAAAATCAGTTATTTCCACCTTGTATTTATCAAAGTATCTGGCTTTATTTTAGATGCTATGCATTCTGCAACACTTTCAGAAAATTGTAGAACAAGGTACGAGATGCTATTTGTTCCTTGAAATGGGCCACATAATTTGGTCTCTCGGCAAAATTAGAAAAAAGGATTTCCAATTATATAACCACAAACATCACCCATGGAGCCAGAGAACAACCTCTAAATTGTTTGCACAATTTTCAATGTACTTACCATTTGGTGGCCTGTTCGGCTTGCTTCGGGCCCATTGGAATCCTCATTTTGGTTTAAAGTGCACAAAACTTTCACGCAGTCACGGAAAATCGAACCGTAATCCAAACGGGAGCTCGAGAGAAAACGATCTGGAACACAGACAGAACTTCTACCAGAAAATGTCAAGTACAGTCAATGATGACAGCTGTCATTTTCGCTCTTGTTGATGATTATTTTTTATAAAATATTACGCGGAGCGTTGAAAATACAGCGACGACTTTTCCGTCAGTATTCACATGTAGGTGGCGACCCAAACCGTGTTAGATATAATTGTAAAAAAATCATTTGGAGCCGTGCACGTTCTAACGACAACCAAGGTGGTGCTCATGTGCATGTGATGATCAAAGCAAAATTAATGTCAAAAAGCAGTGAGTTTTGAAACCATTTTAAGTAAAATTACTTTTTGTCGCGAAAATAAGGGTGTTACACCCCGTTCGCACTTCAACCTATATTACGTGATATAGAGTATCTTGATAACAAATGCCATGCACGTTATTTCCAGTGAAAATTTGATGCATAAATGTCGATATCAAGATACTCTATATCACTTAATATAGGTTGTAGTGCGAACGGGATGTTAGAGAGAAAAACTTAGCCGGAAAACAGTTGAAAATATTTTTTGGAACGTAATGTTAAGTATGCAATGTAAAGTGGAAAATTTTACAAATTACATGCCCGACATCAAAAACGCAGCTGCCTTCTCGGATATGTCAAACGGGACCTGCTACGTAATCTTGTATATCCACTTGGAGGACGCTGGTTGGGATGCCATTCAATTCTCTGGAAATGATTGTAAACCCCATAAATTAAAGTTCATGATTGTAAACCGATGAAACTTCAAAGAGATTTGAGAACCATTATCGGTTCATTAGTTTGTATTTTCACACACAGAGTTCGCATGTGCTGCAATAGTTTTACTTCAGGACGCTAATAGGATATTGAGCAAATGAAACAAGGTTTACTGCTTCACTTAGCCAAGCAATATAGCTGAAACCATAATAATATCTTATGACTTTTTGCAGTAAGAACTCTGTAATTTTCCCAGGATTCTCATATGATTTATTCACTGTGTTAATCAAAATGAATTTCAACAACAAACCTTATGAAAAACGCAAGTTTTTTCATACATTATGGAGAAACATTATAAAATCCTTTATTCTTGCATAGGAAACAATCAATTAACATGAAACCATTGATTTGGAATTGGTTCACTGTTGTAGTTTATTTATTTAGTTTAGTCGTCACCAACAGGCTTAATAAAGCCCCAATGGTGGTATTAAAAATATGACGAGTACAAGAAACTTAAACCACAGAGAACAGACATCCAAGCTTAAGTGCCCTCCGTGTGTAAATTTCTGTAACTGCCATTTTATAATTACAGCTTGTTTCCGTTAGTTTTGGTGATTCGTATGTTGATGGCGCCACCTGCGCGCCTTGAGATTTGATAGGCTGTCAATTTTAGTTTGGTGAAACCTAGACTAGGCGGCGCTGGTTCTCCAACGGTTTGCTTTTGAAAATTTACACAGTAAATTGAGAAAAAAATGTTCGAGCCTGGATGTCTGTTCTCTGTGCTTAAACTTAAATATTAAACCTCAACACTCTTGTTCATAACGGTCTACATTTCAGAAAAAAAATGACGTGAAGCGTCTGCGCAGAGTTTGTCGAGGGACATGGTAGTCGAAAATGGTCGAGACTCTCTTAAAAACACGCTGCAGTCCTTCGATCGCGCCGTTCATGCTATAGTTGTTTCGGCGCATTGGCATCCTCAGCATTACACTATTGCGTAATGCCCTTGGTTGAACGTTGATATTAATCTGCTCCAGTATGGCGCTGCAATCGATTCGGCCTCGTAAAATGTCTGCAACAAAGAGAGCCCTGGATGTGTCACGACGAAACCGAAGCGGTGCAAGATCGATCAATCGACAACGACTCTCGTAACTCGGCATACGAAACGGGTCTCTCCAAGGCAACCTTCTCAAAGCGAACCGTAAAAACCTGCGTTGAACAGATTCGACTCTATTTGCGCCACTAATATAGCTCGGATTCCAGCCGGCAGAGCAATACTCCAGAGTCGATCGCACCAGTGAGCAATAAAGGGATTTCAAGCAGTAAATATCGGAGAAGTCTTCAGCCATCCGAAAAATAAAGCCTAGAGCGTCAAGCCTTGTCCACGATGTACGAGATGTGAAACTTGTACGTCAACTGAGAATCCAGAATAACTCCTAGATCTTTTACGTAAGTCGTACGTTTGATTACCGTGCCTTGAAGCTTATAGTCGAAGAGAATCGGCTCCTTTTTTCTAGAGAAAGTGATCACCGAACACTTCTCCGGATTAACCACCATACGGTTGAGGCTGCACCAGTGAGCAAAGATTTGTAGCTGCTGTTGTAGGAGGTGACAATCGTTGATAGACTGGATTTGCAAAAAGATCTTCAGGTAATCAGCATACGAAAGACGGAGTCCTACGAGGGCTAGGTTCACATCATTGAAGTACAGCAAGAAGATCAGCGGCCCTAAATGACTCCCATGAGGTATTCCTGAAGTTGCTGGAAAAACGTCGGACATGCAATCACCAACAGCAACTGTCAGCAGACGATCAGAGAGGTAGGAGCGAAACCATTAAGAGACTTCAATTTACTCCAAGCTTATGTAGTTTTGCGATAGCTATGTCGTGGTTGAGCTTGTCAAAAGCTACAGAAAGGTCTGTATAGATGACGTCCGTTTGCGCCCTTTCGGCCATATTTTCCGTAATAAACGAAGTGAGACACAACAGATTAGTGGTAGTGGAACGGCCGACCATAAACCCGTGTTGATCTTCACTTATGTATTGCTTGCAATGGGAGAGTAGAGGGTCTATTATAACGAGCTCAAATAGTTTCGATACCGCGCTCAAAGACGAAATACCTCGGTCATTATCCACGTCTCGTTTTTTTCCCTTCTTGTGAACTGGAAACAAGTGAGCAACCTTCCAACACGCGGGAAATATGCCACTTGATGTGGAAATCTGGAACGGACGATGCAAGGGGGCCAACAGAATGGAAATGTGTATCTTTAGAAATACTGACGGAACTCTATCTGGGCCAGGATTGAAGGATGACTTGAGCTGCGATGCGGCGTTGAAGATCATCTCAATACTGATATCGATTGCTCCAAATGAGTGACCATGCAGAGGAACGTTGTTCGTAGCCGCAGTTATCTGATCGTCAGTAATATTTTCGTCAGTGAATATGCTGGCAAACTTGATCGAAAACAAGCGGCAAATATCCTGAGGAATGGAAGCGGTTTCACCGTTCAAGACCATGGACGATGGTAGTCCAGACTCCCTGCGCTGTTGATTAACATATCTCCAAAAATATTTCGAACGTGATTTCAGCTTTCTTTGGACATTGTGTTGGTATCGAGAGTAGCATAGCCGACTAACCCACTTGAACTCGTAATTGAGCCTTACGTAGAAATGTTTCAAGGGAAGCGTACGATATTTAGTGTATCTTCGTAGTGCTGCTGATGAAGAGAGTCTATCCGTCGTATAGTTTTCGGCACATGCCTGTCAATGACGTATGCCAAGACATGAGAAAATTTGAGAGCGGCATTGTTAACGTCGTCAGCGTCCAGAATTGTATCCCAGTCTATGTTGGCCAGCACCTCGGTTATGCTACGATGGTCGGCTTTCCGGAAATCATACGACACAGGCGCTGGAAAGTCAGCATAGCCGTTGTCCAGACTTTCAGAAATGGAAACGACTAGAGGTGGATGATGTGGAACATGCATAACCAAAGGGGCGGGGGCCATAGAGATAAACGGAGCGGTGTCTCGAGCACTTACAAAACATAGGTCCAAGCTGCGGTGATTTTCGTTCACTACGTGGGTAATTTGGGAGTGTTGTCACGCTATAGCAATCGAGAAGATGTGAAGCTTCTGAATGAAGCACGGATCTTTCGCAGTCAGGATGGAGAAAGCCACCGTGAGACGATTTCCACGAAATACCAGCCAAATTGAAGTCACCTAGCACCATATACTCATCCGTTGAAGCCAAATTTTCAACTATAGAGAGAACGGAGCGGCAATGCGCCTCAATGAATTCGGTATCACGTGTCCGATCTGGTGGAATATACACAGCACACAGAAACAGTGTTCTATCCAATAGTTTAACAGTGACCCAGATCTGCTCCAAACACCCCCATTCGCTATTTTCGATAGGTTTCGCTTTCAGTCCGCAACGAACCGCTATTAGAACACCACCTCCAGTAGATTTCCTGCTGTTGTTGGGATTTCTATCGCATCGGAAAACCTCATAATCGGGTAGAACCCTTTAGGCTGTGTTCCAATTCGCGAATTAATTTAAATTTTCACTGAAACATGACAGGTGGAAAGTAATCGAATCCTCATTTAGAGCCTCGAAAAATGTTTTTTTTTGGTTTTGTTTCTTTAACAGAAAACAATGCGACAGCATAGTGTTATTTATTTGTTTATTGAAACGCATGTTTAATCTCTACACTGTGTCAAATATATTCTCATACACTTTTTCCTTGCATTGGTGTCGTGCAACTACTCAACATGCTTCACGTATGTGTTGGTGTAGTTTTGCACTACACAGAGACAAATTTGATGGTCAATTATACCATTATTGCGGGTTAGGATGACTATTGTAGTATAGTGATTTTGAACCGACTATGATCAAGGCCAAAACTACCATTAAAAATAGTTGACCTAACATTTGCCATAATGTCGGAATAGTACTTGTTACCTAATCATAGTCAAAAAGTCCATGAACGAGGTGAATTCGACCATTTTCATGGTTATTGTAACCATTATATGCGATAGTCATCCTGACCATGTTTTAATTGGCGGTATAACGATAGAATTTTTCTCAGAGTACGTTTATACAAACGCTTTTAGGGTATGTCCGATTGTTTTCATTTGGTGTTTATCTTTTACCAGCAATGAAGGAGTTTCGTGCTGTGGTGATAAAAACGTTTTTGAAACGTGAGCACCCGGGCGCTATTTTCAGTAATTTGAAAAACCTCGGAGTAAAGCGGGATTTTGTGTACCGAACCATCCGAAGGTACCGTGACACCTGCTCGTTGGATGACCGGAAGAGATCCGGTCATACTCGTACGGTGCGGACTGTACGAGTTGTTAAAGTGGTCAGGGAAGGCATAAGACGAAAATCACAGCGCTCTGTACGTAAAATGGCCGCAGATCCGAATGTTCCGATATCGTCAATGCACAATATACTGCAAAATGACCTCGGATTCCAAGCTTTCAAGAAACGTAAGGTTCACGGAGTTTCGGAACCTTCCAAGCAGAAACGACTCGAAAGAGCAAGTCTGCTTTTGTCGCGGCACGGTGGGAAATAATTTATCTTTTCCGACGAAAACTTATTCGTCTTGCAACAATCCCACAATGTCCAGAACGACAGATTGTGGCCCCTCTCTTCGAGAACTGTTCCAGAGAGTGATAGGAATATTCCACGGTTCCAAAGTGCTGCGTCAGTGATGGTTTTGGGAGGAATTTGCAAGCAAGGCCACTGGTTTTCATCGAAAAGGGCGTTAAAGTGAATGCCGTATATATATATAACGGAAGTTTTGGAGAAAGTTGTCATGGCATGGCAGCGCATATCTCGTTCAGGGGTGGTGCTGAGAAAATTTGATCGACTTTTTGGACAAGAATGTATGGCTTCCCAGTTCACCAGATCTGATTCCCTTGGATTATTTCGTATGGTCATACATGCTGGCGAAGGTAAATGACCACAGGGCATCTAATATGAACCAATTCAAAACCGTAATCAAACGAATTTGGGACGAAATGCCGATTGAAGTCGTGCGTGCCGCCTGTGACGGTTTCGAAAAACCTCTGGAGCTGGTCAAGAAGGTTAAAAGCGGTGTTATTCCAAAACATATGCTGTAGTTGATCAGTATTATATTGCAATATAATGGGTAAAGTTATCAATAAAATCTGCATAATCGATTTGAAATAAATAGAGTTTTATTTTGTATGAGAATATATTGGACACGGTGTATTATTATTTATTTTTTTTTCAAAATTTCACAGAATGGCGGCAGTGGCAGGCATTTTGTGAAGGCCCTCCGGAAATTTATTTTCTTCGGAAATTTTTTAAACTATTAATCTGAAAAACACAAAACATGTTTCATTATATAGGTAAAGATTGTGGTCAGGGATTGAAACTCACAAATGTTCATAATCATTAAAATTTATCAACAATTTTTTGTAGAAAAAAATCAAGTGTCGGATATTTACCCTTTTTTTTCGTTATAAACGATTGAAAAATTATTTAAAACAATTAGTACAAGATAAAAGTACTTTGAGCTATCTACGTGCAGCGGTTCGATCGCAATCCTGTTTACCGGCTTTCAAAAAGAGGTTCCGAGAAAAAGCATTTTAAAGTTTTTGGAGACCATGTGCCACTGGTCCGCGCGTGCCGGTTCTTCGGGGAATAACTTCGAAAGTATTATCAGTATCACTTTGAAACTTTGGAATTGGGATAGTATATCTACCAGTTACAGCAAACATAAAAATAAACGATTTTTGGAAAGTTCTAAATGAGGTGCCCCCCTTAAGTCTGCTACTCGAGCTATCTTGTTGATCATTATCAATGGGATTTTAATCGATTATTTTCCACCTGTCAAGTTTAGGTCAAGAAGGTGACTTGGAGTTATGGCACAAACGGTTTGGACACTTGAGCTACAAGAATGTACGACGGCTGAAACAGTGCAAAATGGTTGAAGGACTTGGTGAAGTTACGAATGATGGTGGATTTTGCGAGTCGTGTACGGAAAGCAAGATGGTTCAATTACCGTTCGACCGAGAACAACGAGACCATTGGAGCGCGTCCTTACAGACGTCTGTGGCCAGATTAGGAAGATACTCCTATGCCGTGATAAGGAAGGTACTATGTATCTGTCCCAAGAAGCGCTAATCCGAAAAGTTCTAGTACGTTTCGGAATGAATACTCAAGGATGCAGCTATCCATATCGCGAACTGGTTAGCAGTCTAATGTTCTTGATGCTGGGCTCAAGGTTAGACCTGTGCTACGTTGTGGGCTATCTGGCAAGATTCCAAGATGCTGCAGGAGATGAACACTGGAAGCATGCAAAGCGAATCCTGCGCTATCTTCAAGCAACTAAGAATCTCAAGCTGACCTTCAAGAGGAACCCGCATGGACAACCAGCCACAGTATTCGTTGATGCTGACTATGCAAGCGACGAGGTAGATCGTAAATGCGTTTCAGGATACCTGGTTAAGATGTTTGGCTGTACTGTCGTGTGGTCATCCAAGAAGCAGCGTACGGTAGCAATGTCATCCACGGAAGCTGAGTACATCGCGAGGAGCTCTTCTGTTAGCGAGACGGTCTGGCTAACTGGACTACTATCGGATTTGCGTGAACCAAACCTGTATCCTGTATCAATCTACGAGGATAATCAAGGCGCTAAAGCTATGGCAGAGAAGGAGGAGACTAAGCGTGTCAAGCATATTGATGTCAAGTTACACTTCATCCGGAAAGCTGTTGCAAACGGAAAAGTTAAGCTTGTCTACGTACCCATCCAGAAGCAAGAAGCGAACATTCTAACCTAATCTCTTTGACAATGTTACGAACAAAGATTGGATTGGAGACCATCAACTGAGAGGGGGTGAAGGGTTGGATCGAAGGAGCAGTTGATTCGGTTGCTACCGTAGATACCTAAGAGTTGTTTACTTGCTCTAAACTACTGTAAAACTCTTACGGTATTAAACGAGACTTCATCCTAAACACACGTCTTTCTCTAGAAATACTCGTACCCCAGTCGGCGCTACGTGGAGGAAGGAATAAGCGTGACTGGACAAGAGGTAAAGGAACACACTTGGAGCCATTTGAAAACTTGCAGGCACCGAAGTGCCAATGGAACGCATTCTGCAGTCATTTACCCAGCCTAACGGGGTAAAAGGCGCATTATGGCTGTCAATCGTGCCGACTTTGGACTGCGAAGGACAATCTACAAGATATTGATTAGACCGGTAGTCTACGGGTACGAAACATGGACAAGGCGCCCTTGATGTCTTTTAACAGAAGGCGCTGCTGGCGATCTATGATTGAGTGCGAATGAACGGAAAATGGAGGAGTCGAATGAACCAGGAATCGCATCAGTTGCTGGGAAAACTTCCTATTGGTAAAACTGCTTAAATCGGTCGACTACGGTGGGTTGAGTATGTCGTAAGAATGTCGGACGACCGCAAAGTTAAAACGAAGAGGCGCGCAACGAGCAAGGTGGATCGATGAGGTAGGAAACGACCAAATGGACCGAACAGAATGGTTACAACTTCTCTGTACAACAGAGGCCACCAGGTGTTGAGTTTGAGGAGTGGTTATTTAGCTTGGTGCGTGGTACTTTCTAAGCCAAAAAATATACACTTTCTTCTTGATCATCCAGCACCTGCCCAGAACTACGTCAAAAGTTCGACCTACCTCGTGAGTCCGTCCCTTCTGGTGTTTTCGGATACCGAACAATAACAAACAACTTCGCGAATCGAATAATTTTCATTTTAATTTTTTATTCACTGGCTTCAATTAAATCCCTCCCAACAATAGACAGTTAATTCAGTACATTCACGCGATTCGGTAGGTCGCGCCTAATATAATGTGATCTCCGCATCATTGATTAATGATCGGAAAAACCAAGAACCTCTTCTACCGACTAATTTTATTTAATATAATCTTCCGTTACCTTTGGTCTACTGATTCAAGGTGAAAGTTTGTGGTTGTTGTGTGTTTGTGTTAGTGTTGTTCCATCAACTAGAGTTAGGTTTGTTGGCTTTTGTTTTGCTTCACAGATGTTTGTTTTTAAACGGTTAATTTGTTTGGTTTCCATTGTGTTTGTGTGTTAGTGTGTGATAACTATTAAATAAGTTAGGAATAAGTTAACTCCAATGTTTTGTTAGTGTTAGTTGTATTCCGTTATCAAGGCGCGAACAAATTCTTCATTTTAAATGTTAGATTTTTTTTTTTGGATTTGTGTCGAGTGAAAGTGCAAGTTCTGTTAATAGTAGATTTTCATTTCTTTCTAGTCTACATTTGACGTTTGTTATTTTTCCAATGTTAACTTTTTTTTCGTAGAAAAATTAAACTGTTTACTAAACGAAGAAAAGCCTCCTGTCGAAGTTTTTAAAAACATGGAAATGAAAAAGTATTTTCCGAGAACGTTACTTGAATAAGACAAAAGCTTCTATAGGTTGTATAGTTGATTTGTTTTGTATTCTTTTTTGGTACAAAAATAATACTTTTTTCTTGATATTACCTTTTTTTTTCTCAGATTTACCCCATCCAAACACCATCGAAATTTCGATCGCCAACTTAGAAAACTATACACATACTAACTGCTATAAATACTTTCACATAAAATAAATAATCTCAATTTTCCTCTACTATAAATATACCCTGGCCACTTAGACGTTAGACAGTTTTGTTTTATGACATTCTGACACAAATATACTTATTATATAAATGATAGTGACTGTTGTTTACTTCTTCTTTCCATACAGATTACATTTACACAAACATACTTACGCAAGTATCTCTATCCTTTCCGTAGTTTTGCCAACACTCCACAAAGGAAAAGACGCCATTTTGAGATCGGACTGATCCGCGATGACGTACGACGACGACGACGACCACGTCAGATAGCGATGATTAGAGTACACGAAGTAAGCTGCTCTGATGGCTGCACTGTTGCTGATAGTTGTGGTGGTGACGTTTGCGTTTCCGTTTTAGCACACGGAAAAATAGTTTTCGTAGTAAAAATCGAGTCGGCACTCTCAGTTCCCATCCGGTTTGGGCAGATTGGTGTCGTAGGCTCTGATAACGTCGGTTTGCGTCACGTTGCCACCTTCCTCTTGCGAAAAGGCGAAGCCATCTGGAAGTACGCGGTGGAAGCGGTTCGAGCGGGATCGGGGATGGTCGGTTTTTTTGTGTGAGGGTAAGTATGTGATTGTTTGGATGTGTTAGCGTTTGTATGTATAAAAGTGGACGTAGGAGAAAGAAAAGTTACAAAGATTAATAGTGCTGCTCAGCTATGGTTCACAAGTTTGTAATATCAAGTCGTATGTATTCGGTTACTACAGTCTCTACCAATATTTGATTTTGATTTTGATTGTTCTTGCTTTTGATGATTGATCATGCAAGAGAGCAATACTTTCTAGCTAGAAGGTTCTGTCTTTATAAAAATTAAATGCATGCTTGAACAATGATGACAAATGGATTATTCGACCATGTGTATGACCATCAATTAACTCTCTTCTGTCGAAAGCAACAGTTCCCAGACATGATCTAGGTGATGCAGAAGTGTCGGAAGATGGTCGCTTTCCAGACAAATGGAAGGTTCAGAAGTTAGTCAAAATCTGGAAACCACCTGACATCTAACATGGTAAAAGCCTATATGTCAACTGGATACTCTTGGAAACCGAGCTGATAATGGAAAAGGTCGTTAACGGTCATGGCGGGAGTGTCACAAGACTTCATCCTTGATCGAACGCTCTGCAACGTGATCCACCATGGCATACTAACACTGAAACTGCCGAGGGGACCAGTTATGGCTGATTATGCACGAATATGGATGTCCAGAAGATACTGACGCTGTTGGTCAATGCAACGATGGATCGA
>JASCZW010014266.1:0-23350 GCA_034211315.2 Aedes japonicus
TTGACCCCATGGGTGTCGGGATCTTCCTGCCTCCAATGCCAGTAGACAACTTGCAGAATCCGATAGAGCTCAAGTTAGGGATCGTGACAGCAATCTTTATGGCCTATAAGCATTTCCCCCGTTGAAGAATGCGGCCCTAGCGAATTTTCACACTCGTAATAGACATGTTGTAGTATTTCTAGACAGCCTAAGGTAGTCCAAACTATCCTTGAGTTTAGATCTTGATGTTTTACATGATCAACATGGCGGTTTACGATGTCTCCACTGTACGCGAGAAAAACTTCCTGACGTTTTCATGAGATAACACCTTTTTAGGCATATGACAGTATTCTCAGAATCTCTACGGTACTCGATACTATCCTTGAGCTCAGATTTCGATGTTGTACATGATCAAAAAGAGATTATAGAATTGCAGATGTTTTGAGATGATAAAGATTAAAGATGAAGAGTTAAAAAGAGGCCATTTGACTCGCCAATAATTGCACATGCATAGAATTTCAAAATTGCATTTTTTTAAATTTCTAGTTTAAATCGTCTTGTTCATCATGCAAGACATCCAGATCTGAATTCAAGAATAGTTTAGGATTACAGTGTTATGATATTCCGTGGACCTTTTCCAACTAATAAGAACGGTCGAGACATCGTAAATCTCCATGTTGATCATGTAGAGCATCAAAATATAAACTCAAGAATAGTTTGGAGGGCCGTATATATTCTGAGAATACTGTAATATAACTATAATTGTGTAATGTTGTCACATGGTGCTTTTACAGCTAAGAAGTGTGGTCAAAACACTATAAACCTGAACTCAAGGACAGTTTCGATGATCAGATCATCATTGTGTCCGTATCCATACCTGTTCAATATTTTTTCTAGTTAAGAGAGTTATTTTTGAACAAGTTTGCAAAAAAAAAAAGATCGTGTGTAATACTAAAAGACGAATTTTGACAACAAATTTTAATCTTGTTTCATATACCCTTCTTCTTTCTTCTTTTTACATTTTAAGCTTTTTTTATTGCTTACACAATTTGCTTATTGCTTGCTCTCAATTTAGTGTTCCAAATGCATTTCGATTTACCATTTTTGCATTAATATGATTATGTGGCAAATACAATCAGCAAGGAGTCGAGAAATTTTCCTTAATAAAAATTCCTAGATCAGACCGGGAATCGAACCCAGTCACCTCCAGCATGATATTTATTTGTAGCTGTGCCTTTACCGACTGAGCTACGGCCTTTACTGACTGAGCTAAGGCCATGTTTCCCATCCGTATTGAATTGGTTTAAGAAAACTGGAGTGAAATTCTATGTTTTAAGTCATCTTCACAGCATTTTGATTTATTTTACTTGCGTGAAGATCATCTTGGTTTGCAGATATGTCACAGCTGCTAACATAACCTCACTATAATTGTTTATTTGAAGATACGATCGATTTCACCGAAATTTGTGGTAATGTAATGTGTAATGTAGGACAATCATACTACTGTTAGGTAATCTTGGGGATTTGTCAAACGTTGATCAGTTTCGTGATTTTGCACCTGAATTGGACGTACAAATTTTTCAGAGTGTATCAGTGAAACCAAATAAGTTGAATATACAGTAATTACTCGATTTCGTCACGCCCTTTTTCAATTGATTTTTCTTTATATTCTACCGAACCGAGATGTTGGTGGGGTGTTAAATTTACCTACCTACCTTAAGTATCCACCTTGAAGATGATTGCAAAAGATTTGGTACAACGGTAGCCTGACACTAATGAGCAATAAAAAATCGGGAGATTAAATTATATTCTTTTGTTTTTCTAATTGCATAAAAAAACGAACGAGCACCAAACAATGAGCAATTATTGCAACAATACCTGCTATCAAATAACAGACTAATGACGGTAAGCTCCAAACTGCTTGCACGTTTAATAGCGTCTCTATTTGGATGATGTACACATTGATTGCGGCCAATAATAGCTATCGAAAGAGTAATTATTACTCTCCAATAGCTCTTCCAATGACTTTTGCAATTTTTCATAAAACTAAGATTGTTCCGTAGAGAGTTTGTTTGTAAAATTGTTCGTTAAGCATATTTATCGACCTAAGCACTACAAATTACTAAATGTTTTAGGCTGTAATATCGTTAATATTTGTCAAAATTGTCAATTTATTCCACATTTCTAACATGGAATTTATAGACATTGATTAGACCGGTAGTCCCCTACGACCACAAAACATGGACATTGCTAGTTGAGGATCAACGCGCCCTTAGTATCTTTGAGCGGAAGGTGTTGCATACGATCTACGGTGGAGAGCAGATGGAAGACGGAACATGTAGGAGACGAATGAACCACGAACTACATAAGTTGCTGGGAAAACCTCCCACCGTGCACCGCTATAATCGGAAGACTACGATGGACTGGGCATGTCGTAAAAATTTCGGACAACAACCCAGTCAAAATGATTCTCGAAAACGAGCCGACAGGCACAAGAGGAAGAGCCGCGCAACGAGCAAGGTGGATCGATTAATTAGACATTAAAGGTGACATGCGGACCTTTCGCGGGCAGCGAGGCTGGCGAGTTGCAGCCATGGACCGAATACAATGAAGTCAACTTCTGTGTTCAGCAGAAGCCACACCGGCCTTGGTCTGATTGGTAAGGTAAGTGTCATGGAATTCACAGTTCTCAAATCAAACAACAATCAACTATTATCCACTTCTTTATTCAAATACTACAAACATATCAACAAATCTACCTAGCAGATAGCACCTCCGTTACATCTTTGTTTCATCTTCATCATTGCTGGCTTCGAAAGCCGGATTGGCGTGTCCTTTGTCTAACTTATTCAAACTGCGTGAATTCCGCCTACCCTTTTGACGATCCATGGCCATCACATGAGCGTCGCGCTGCTGAATGTGCTGTTCCAACAGCCTCAGATCATGTTGACTGGCGGAAGTGTCCGATTGCGGTGGATCTTCATCACCCCAGTCCTCGTAGGAAGTGTTCTTCCGTCGCTTACGTAGCATTTCCTCAAACTTAATATTGCTATCCCAGTTTCGAACGTCGAAGCCATCCATTGCCACTACAGGCTTACGGTTTGGACGAGGGTTGTAGTGAACGGGGTTCGACATTGACTCTTCCGGTGCTTGAACTTCTTGTACTGGAACGAGGGTGCTGCTTATTTTGCGTTTCGTTTCCGAAATTTTTCTACGCTGGTGCGATGTGCTGTTGACCGAGCGTTCAGGAGTTGCCGGCTGTATTATCACAGGAGGTGATGATAAGGGCACCTTTCCAGTCGAAATTTTACGGTACTGTTCGATCATCGCCGAGGTTGGTTTCGTGCCATCAGCTAGAGTATATGATTGAGCCGAGTTTAACGAAGAGGTAGTTGACATCTTTCTGGGATCGGATGATTTGGACACATCGGATATTTTACGTGAAGGACTTGAAGATTCGGAAAGCTTTCGCGTTTGTGCAATGTGAGAGGTTTTCCTAATTCTTCCCAGGTCATCTTTCAAAGGATGCGATCGTGGTGGAAGGGGTGGAGGAGGCATGCCAATTGATGTAACCGAGTTTCTCGGTTTGGTTTTAGGAGGACCTAATTCTAAGTCTAGATCTAAATGAATGCTGTCCTTCCGTTTCACTGCGAAGTATCCCTCTATTTCGATGAGGCTCTTACCCTCCGTCTCCGGAAGATAGTTGTACAGTATTATGGCACCGACGACAGTGATCGCGGAATAGATCAAAAATGTTCCAGGAAGGGAGAAAGCAGCTAGCATTCTTAGGAACAGTTTATTTGCGAGGAATCCAAAAATGTATCCCGTTCCACCGGCAATTCCGGATGCTCCACTTCGAATGGACGGCGCAAATAGTTCACCAATCAGCATCCATGGAATCAATCGTATTCCCATGTGGGTTAGAAAAGCACTTCCCAACAGTAGTGTCAGCGGTAACCACAGATATTTGTTTTCATTGGCGTTTGGAATATTGACTAGAACATCTTTGGGAAACACCGTTCGGACGTATTCTCCATAGCGAATGTCTTTGTTGACGGTATCGTCGTATGAACCATTTATGTAAAACGGTGTAAAGTTTAGGTTGTTGTAGGTGACGTCGGAAGATGCATTGCGGTCTTCCATAAAGGAAGAGCCGTTGGTGAAGTTTTTAATCATGACCGCCAGGTGATCATCCGGACTGATTGAAAGGATTTCCGTATGGTTCAACGGTATAACCCGTGTGTCGGTTTTGATGGCCGAAACATTTGCCACAACGTTGTTCACCGATGGTCCTGGGATCATGTGCAAAACATAGGCATAACTTGCCACCGAGAAGAAGCAGATGGCGCACCCGATGGTTGATACGAACACCAGCGGTCGTTTGCCACTGTAGCGCACGAGGCCAACGCAGAATAAGGTGCCGAGAAGTTCCGCTACTCCTAACAGCGTCGTTGCGTAGTACTTATCGATGGGTGCCTTCAGGGTGTGGAAGATCTGGGGATTATAAATAGAAAAATGAGTTAAAAGTTATGTGTTTAGTGTGATTTCGATATTTGTTACGTCATTTGTGAAATCCGTGCAGTTTCGTTTCAGTAAATTTCCTTCGTGTTTCGTGGTGCTGCGTGCCGCGGAGCCCTGGAAGCAAAACATGTCCCAGGAAGATAGCTGTGGAACCGCCATTTTGTTTTTTTTACTGTTAAAAAATTTGATAATAAAGGTTAATGTACGCCCGATAACACCATTAAAAGTTTTTTTTCAAATACCTTCAATTTCGGGAGCAAAAAATTGGTGAAAAAACCTTTTTTTTTGGGCCGTTACAGTGGCCTTACCCCTTAAGAGAGTTATTTCAGTTGTCAGACCATACCATAATTATGAATTATTAAACTGAAAAAAAACATGCTCGGTTTAAAAACATCGTTGTTGTTTTTTTTTTATCATTAGTGGAAAAGGTGAACCCACTAGACTTGGAGATAAAATACCTCAGCTAGGACCGCAGGTACTTCTGTTGTAGAAATCAATCCCTTTTTAACTTCAAAAAACTTGAATGTGCTATAGGGTACGGGACGGGTTTTAAGCAGTTTATTCAGCACCTGAGACATTTGATGAAGCTGTATGTAATCTATAAGTAGAACTGCCAAAATTTAGACATTAATCCCTCTGCTTACTTCTGGTCTATCGGCACATACCTGAAGGCAACGAGCATTAGACTTAGACAATTTCATAGCCATGGAATAAAGTTCCCAATTGCGGATAGCTTTCCGATCAAAACTATGTTTTCTTCAGCTCCGTAACCTGTACATAGACTAACAATAATGTAGGAGTGCGATTCCGTTCATGCGTGCGAAGGCAAACTGAAATAAGGAGTGTATCGAATATAAGCTATCCACATACATTTGCGTTGTACGCATGTATTTGTGATGGTTTTTTATGCTCTGAACACTGCATGCTGTGCGTTTGACTGTCAGCTTTCTTTTGTTTACTTGTTTGTGCGGTTCAATTTCTGCGTTTTCAAAATGTCGCGTATTGAAAAGGAAGTGAAATTTAAGGTTCTGGACACATGGCTAAGTGAGAAGGGTATTACTATGCGAAAATTGGCGAAGCGGTTTGGAATTCATCATGCGAGTGTTAAAACCATCATTAATAAGTTTGGGGAACACTATTCTTTGGATGAGCTACCAGGAAGAGGCAGAAAACCCGGTTCTTCCAACCCGAAACTGGAGCAGAAAGTGGTATCTCTAATCATGAAGAATAAATCAATGTCAATACGTGATATGGCCAAAAATGCAGGAACGAGTGTCAGAATGATCCAGCGTATCAAGAGGCGAAACCAACTGAAGACCTACAAGAAGTAGAAAATCTCGAAACAAAGTGCAGAACAAAAAGAAGCGAGCAGCAACAAGGGCCCGGAAATTGTATTCGCGTCTTTGCAGCGTCCGGATGCATGCGTTTGATGGACGATGAGACCAATGTAAGGAGGACTCAAAAACCCTTCCAGGTTCACAATACTTTACTGCCGTCGTTAGGGAGGATGTGAGCGATGCGGACAGGTCGATTCAAGTGGAGAAATTCGGTCGAAAGGTTACTGGTATGGCAAGCAATATGTTCCTGGGTGGTTTGAAGTCAACAATTTTTCACACTACCGGAACAATAAATGCGGAAATCTATCGATCTGAGTGTCTCCAGAAGAGATTGTTGCCTTTATATAAGAAGCATAGTACACCTCCACTGTTTTGGCCGGATTTAGCGTCGGCTCACTATGCCAAAACCACTCTCAATTGGCTTGCGGAAAAGGGTATAGATTTCGTTGAGAAAAATATCAATCCACCAAATTGCCCTCAGCTTCGACCCATCGAACGTTATTGGGCAATCGTGAAGAGGGCCTTCAAGAAGACTGGTAAGGCAGCTGGGAACATGCAGGAGTTCAAAAAATTTGGGCTCAAGCGTCCAAAAAATGCGATGCAACACTTGTCCGGAACTTGATGAAGAGCATTCGATCCAAAGTTCGAAAATTCGTGAAGGAATAACTTAAATTTCATCCGGTCTTCATTATGTTCAAGTTTAACCTCGTACAATAAAGGATCAATTTTTTGTATGAATAAAACATCGGTTTTCAACATAAGTTGAAAAAAAGTTTGTGGATAGCTTATTTTCGATACACTCCTTAGTCCAGTTCATGATTTGCTACAAACGCCAATTTCCTCAACCCGCTCCTTCGTTTTACCCATCCGCTCTCGAAAACAATCAACCAAAACATGTCGATTGCTACGATCGCAAAATTGGCCAACTAGCAGGTTATGAGACAGATTTTCACGACCGAACTTTTGTCATTGGTCTTTAGATTGGCAATGTGTATTTCTTATCATTTATTCTCACGCAAATGTTAGTGACTGTGACGGCAAACGAGATGCTTCGTTTAAAAACAAACAAATGGCAGAGACAGCAGGCTTCACGTTACAATACCGGTGCGCTGTATCCATGGTTAACAAAGAAGAGAGGAAACATAGGCCGCTCAACAGCGAAGCATTATTTATCGTTGGGTACTATGACAGCTCCGAAACATATTTTGCATTGCATACGATAGTGCCAGATGATGGTCAATATAATCATAGGCATAGATCAACCTCTAATGACTGAAGAAATATGAAATAAATAGTGATTTTAGATTATCGAAATATGTTATAAATTTAACTCAATGTTCAACATCACATTCTGGCAACAAACCTAGCTGTGAGGGAGAGCTGATGAAGACATGCTCTCCGGTACACGCGATTAAATGCTAAATACACAAAGGCAAAATTTCAGCGAACTTCTTCAGCAGGTAAAAAACTGATGGTTTTCTAGATGATGTACTTTAAATCTTCAAAATGACAGTAATAAATTGGTTATCAATCATGATTTATACACCAAATCATAAGCCCGATAGATAGAGCTTATGATCGTATCATTAAAAGTGAAATAATTTGGAAAATGTAGGAGTTTTAGACCTATTTACTTACAACTGATTAAGCCGTTCCCTACCCTATTCAGTCTAGCGTTAAAATCTGAGTAAATCCAGACGTCAATTAATGTTCTTATTTCCGATTGACCGATCTTTGTACTTTGGCGCATAGAAAAAATCTTCAAACCTAAGTCCAACATACCCCGACTGCCCCCGCACACAGCTTACCTGTACAGCATAGGTTTGCAGCGTTGTCATCCGGAGAAGTGTCCAATGAAGAAACACAAACTGATGAGACCGAAGGGCTTCAGGAAGGGTCGGCTAGTGTACATTTTCATATTTTTTGCAACCGTATCATCCTTATGAAGCTTGTCAGTTGCCTCTACGTTTGTTTGCAGTTCGTTGAATTCTTGCTCAATACTATCCTCCGACGTCCACCCTCGAAGCCAGGCCAGCGCCTGCTTAGCTTCCTGTAGTTTGCCCTTTCCGGCCAGCCACACAGGACTTTCGGGAACCATAAAAAGCAGAATGAACGAGATAACTGGAAGACAGGTACTGCATAGAGCTACTGTGCGCCACCGTAGGAAACTGCCCATGAGGAACTGAATCAGTACACCAAGGATAACGCACGTTGATCCCGTAGCCGCTAGCATACCTCTGTATCGTGGTTGAGTGATCTCAGCAACGTAAGTTAGAACCTATGGAAAACGAAATCTCTTGATAATTCATTACGTTTAATTATATGCCTTTTTCAGTTCTACATACCGGAGCTTCCGACAAGCCGCCACTGAAGCCGGCCAAAGCAAGACCGCAATACAGGAAATGAACATCTTCAGCCAGGTAGAACAGAATCCATGCCAGTAACATCGGAATGTTAACTATCTGCAACGATTGTTTCGGTTAATATGAAACGTGTCAATCAAACGTACTAACCTGCATGGCTCGCCGTCTTCCAAGGGGTTGCGTTAGCATTCCGGAGAACAAGCATCCTAACGGTACGCAGATGAGATTAATCGAACTAAGCCAGGATATTTCGTCTTTGCTAAGAGTGAAACCCCTTTCCATACTAGGTCCACGACCTTCACCTCCTTGAATTGCCGGAATGACGATGGTTGGAAATCCCAAGGTCATCCCGTATCCAAGCAGCAGCACATTCTTGACACCAACTGCTAGAAATTGCGCCAAAGCCGATCGATTGAAGCATCCACCGTCATCGTCGTAGCTGGAGTTATCCTCATCGTCTTCATCACCGGCTAGCTTTCCAACATAGGCATTCCGGTTGTAATTATCCATACTACCATGAACCAAGCCGGGATGCGCATGATGCAACTGAGTCATGTATTCAGACAGTACATCTTTGTCACTAACGCTGCTAACGGAGCTCTTCCGAATTGCCAAACCGTACGGGTCTGGATCTTTGAATTTTTCACCTTCGAAAACAAATTTGTTGCTTTGTTTTCCGTATTGAGTTTTTCGTACCGCGAGCTGATAGGGATCCGGGTCTTTGAACGTTTCCCCTTCGAAGTGGAATTTCGGTTTCTTGCGTTTCTTTTTTTTGCGCCCTTTGCTCATCATTTGCTTGGTTTTGGTCTTGTTCTTAACTTGCAGTTCCTTGAAGTCGGCCTGCAGTTCGTGGAAATCGTTGTATTTCTTATCGTGCTTTGATTTTCCCACCACTCGATAGTTACTGAAGGCGTCAGTAAGCTCCGGGTTGTTCAAATCTTCTTTTCTAAAAAAAGAATAAAAAAAAGAAAGGAAAATATGAGAATGATACGAATTACATTCCAGAACAATCCTGGATAGTGTGCCTTACAATAACGTGCAATGAAATTGAATCTGCTAAATATTTTATTTAACGGTGAGCACTCGTTTTGAAATCGATCACGGAAGAGAACCAAAAAAAAAAAAACGAGAAAAATCGATTGCGTTCAAAATTGGCCTGATGTTGTTATAAAAGCCAAAGACAACGATCATATCAATTTCAAGGTTTTTAATCTTAGTATTAAGTCTAGTGGGTATTTTTTAACGCATTTCGGACTAAGATTTGAGGTTATAAAATATATTCTAGAATATTCTCATTTTGTAGATGAACAAAAGATTGAGCTAATTTTTACCACTTGAAGAACTTTTTATTTTATTCCACAAATTACTTTTTACCACAGAGAACAGACATCCAGACTCGAAATTTTTTTCCCCAATTTACTGTGTAAACTTTTAAAAGCAAATCGTTGGAAAAACAACGCTGCCTAGCCTAGGTTTCACCAAATTAAAATTGACAGACTATCAAATCTCAAGGCGGGCAAGTGCCGCCATCAACATATGATTCACCAACACTAACGAAAGCGAGCTGTAATTTTAAAGTAGCAGTTACAGAAATTTACACACGGTGGGCACTCCAGCTTGGATGTCTGTTCTCTGTGCTTTTACGTCATTTTATGTAAGCTATCATTTTGAGTTTTAGTGTCTTGTAAATTTATAAACAGACGCAAATGTCTGTGTTACGATGAGCATCATTCTATCCCAAGTAACAATTTTGGTTATATGAGGGTTCTGAAGAGCATGAATTAGACTTCAAGAATGCTATAAAACCACGATAAAACCAAGCAATGTTCCTTGGGTATGCTTTCCATTTGAGCAGAAAAGTCCGTTTTCTTCGCTGCGCTTCGATCGTTGTTTGGACCTCACCAGTGGTAATCCAACTTAGATATCGCTGTGTGGTTTTTTTCGTTTCTATTCGGTAGTGTAGTGCTTCGATTTATTTTCGCTCGTCGTTCGAGCCGCTACTTCGGGCCTTCCTCGTGTCTCTTCAACGCTTGGCCACCTGCTCGAAGTGGCAAGCTTCAAATCTGAGCTGCAGAAGTTGGCAGTAAACCCACCGACACCAATCACTGTTGCGATCCAATCACGTCAGCTGCTGCCTGCAGCCAACAAGCAAGTGGTTCAAAGTGACCGCAAAATGATGATGCCAACCCTGGGGCATTGAATCACAATGCCAGATTACTGACCAGAAACAGTTTTGCCACGCTTCCGGTGCATACTGTCACCGAGCAAACGGTGCAGAAAAAGGTGAAAATCCCGCCACTCTTCACCACCACGAAGGAAATCGCTGCACTCAGGAACGAGCTGGCAGAAGTCCAAATCCATCCGCTGTTTAAGCTGTGCAGCATGGGCACCAAGATCGTCTGCTCCATCGAAGCAGATTACAAAGCCACTCGACCTACTCGACCAGATTACAAAGACGGTTCCTGGAATCGAAGCAGCTCGAGTACTACACTCACGACAGCCCCGGAAGCAAGCCACTGAAGGTGGTTATACGTGGACTACCGGATTACCCGTCGGAGGATATCATCCAGGAACTGAAACGACTGAAACCTCAAGCCGATCAAGGTGTTCCCCATGAAGCCGTTCGAGACACGAAACCCTCGGACCTGCTCCATCTTACCCACTTGGAGAAGGGCTCGATCAAAATGAATGACCTCTGCAAAGTGCGAACTCTCTTCAACATAATTATTGAATGGAAGTCGTACCGCCACAAGAAGCGTGACGTCACGCAATGTACGAATTGCCTTTCGTTCGGCCATTAGACAACGAACAGTTGCATGAAACTACGCTGCAGCAAATGTGCAGGAGCGCATGAAACAGCAAGATGCGAGCAAATGGAGGAGGCTGCCGAGCCCAAGTGTGCCAACTGTGGGTCACACCATGATGACCAAAACCGTGCCTGTCCCAAACGCGCGGAATTTCTTGAAATCCGGAGGAACGCCTGTCCATCCGCAACGTGAATGGACGAAACCGCCATCAACCTCCTCCGAACACGGTCGTAAACTTCTCGCCGCTCAGGTACAGCGTGCTGAATCTTCCACCCCTCGAGCTGAACCGTCGGAAGGAAATCCGTTAGCCAACATCTTATGTACATCAACGTCTCGCAACAGCCGCTACAACACCGTCAGTGCAAGACGTGCCCTCGGGCGTGATGGAGTTTGTGGAAGCAATGTACAAAGGGCTAAGTCGCTGCAATGTACAAAGGGCTAAGGAACAACATTTTGAAGCCGCCAACTTCATGAACAGAAGAACAAAACGCTTGAGCTAACAGAGAACAATATCGGCATCGCCACAATCACAGAGACGTACCTTAAGCCCGAGGTGAATATATCCCCAACTAGACCGGCTAGATCGAACCCACTCAGGGGGAGGAGGAGTGGCCATCGCATTACGGCACAAAATCAGCTGCCGCTTGCTGCCCAGTTTTGGGCCGAAAGTCATCGAGGCCATAGAAGTTGAAGTGGACACTTCCGTCGAACCAATCACCATCATCGCGGCCTACTGCCACAAGCAAACAAACACCAGCGACGGCTCGGCAGAGGCACTACGGCAAGACATCTTCAAAGAAACTCGGCGGCGGGGGCAATTAATTATCGCCGGTGACCACAACACAAAGCACCAGACTTGGGGTAGCACCCGGAAGAACCACTTTGGTACCATCGTCCAGCAAGGCTTCGAAAAAGGACACTACATCATCTTGAGCTCGGATTCTCCCCATCGATATCTTCTTGACCAACATGACGAACATCTCCGATCCTGTCGTCCATCAGCAACTAAGCTCGGACCACTATCCGGTGGTGGCCGAAGTAGGTTCCTCCGGAAACCGATTCCAAGTTATTTCAGCAGTGCGTCGACTCATCCGTTGACTATGGCTCCTAGCCGGAATCGTGTGAAGATATCGAGTAGTGCCTGCAGCAAATCGACGAGGCGATATCTCAGGCCCGGGATCAACACGTGCCAGCTTCCAGATTGGAGAGTAACTCTCTAAACCTAGACAGATCTATCAAACATCGCATTAGACTCCTTAAAATAATTCGACGCTAATACCAACGTTCTGGCCTCCCCCACTTGAATTAATCGTCATAAAAACAATCAAGCCAGGTTGATGGATCATAAAAATCGATCACTCCCAGACTGCGCAAAGCCATTCTGGAAGATGACTAAAATTCTTAAAAATAAACCGAGACCTATTCCTCCTCTTTCGTCTCCCGATCAAAATACGGACCCATCGCTACTACTAACACTTGTTGAAAAAGCCAATGCACTTGCCCAGCACTTTGTGGATTCCCATAACCTAGGTCATGCCATGGTGAGTCCGCATGAACATGCCGTACTGGAGGCAATGACTAGAGTCGCTGAATCTCCCATAGTTGTTCCATATGAGCTAAGAACAAATGCTGATGAGGTGATAGCAACTATCAAAACAACCAAAAACATGAAGGTCGCAGGTGTCGATGAAGTACTCAATCTCTTGGAAGTTAGCTCTCCGTCTTGGAAGTTAGCTAAAGGTATCCCAAAACTAAATAACGTATTCCTCCCAGAGCAGTTCGGATTTAGGAGAGGTTATTCCACAGTCCATCAGTTGTCAAGGGTTACTAACATCTTAAGGCGGAACATGTCCATTTCAAAAACATCTGCCATGGAATTGTTGGACGTCGAGAAGGCGTTCGACGATGTCTGGCATGGTGGTCTTGTGTATAAGCTGCATCGATTCAACTTCCCGATCTTCCTCTTGAGAATCATCAAAAACTACCTAGCGGATAGAAAATTCCAAAATGTGGTTCCTATTCCGGTGTGTTCAATGCTGACGCTGCACAGTGGTCCAGTAAGCTACTTTAGGCGGACATGAGGTTTTCAATGGAAATTTGTGGTATTAGAGCTTTGGTTACTTCTGAGAACTTGTTGCAAACTTATTGTACTACAATTTGTATGAAATTATTTTTTTCTTGCATTAAACTCAAGAGTGGCGTATACTCTAACTTTTTTATTAGCCAATATCGTGAGATGATATGTTCAGCAAAGTTGTAGAAATTGTTATTATGAAAAACTTATTAGAAAATATTTTTTGTCTAGCTTCAAAGCCTACTGCGATAATTCAGAATTTTAGTAAATAATCGTTTTTCGACTAAAAGTCATTAATTTTAAACTTTTACCAGCTTGCTATGTTCTACAAAGTTATTTGTTTAGACATTTGCTTCAATTTTGCTGAATACACCGTAGTTGTATTTCTTCTTGCTTTCATTTTATAGTAAATTTTCAGTTGAATTTACGCCATACTATAGGCCTTACAACATGAAATGGAGCACCTGAAAAAAATATGGCATACCATGACTTGATTCAACACACCTTAGAGTACATTTAAGGAAAATTTGGGAGAGATGATATTTTTCTATCTTTTTTAAAGCTACTTTCTGTAACATACAGTTTTCAATAAAAACATACATCAGGAGCTAAAATAGAATTAAAACACACAAAAATCATGGCTATCTCTGTTCAGTATATGACAACTATATCGTTCAACATCTTCTACCGGGTAGTGTTTTTTTGTCTACGTTCGCAGATGACACTGCCATCATCTACAAGGGTCGAGTGATTCGAGCTCTGACACGTAAACCCCAGGAAGGCCTGAATGCTCTGTCCCACTATTTCAGCAGCTGGAAGGTTTGTATCAATGCAGCAAAAACACAGACCATTCTGTTTCCACACTCAAAATCACAGTCGAGTGAAGAATTTTATCTCTGTCTCACCCTTGATAGCAAATTGCTATTTAGATCCCACGTTAACAAAATATCCACAAAGTGCTCCATACTCAAGAGGTCTCTATACCCTCTCATCAACAGAAGGTCCTCCCTTTCCCTTAAAAATAGACTTGCTATCCACAAGCAAATCATCCTACCAGTAATTGAATACGCTTGGCCAGTCTGGGAGTCATGCGCCAAGTCCCACCATGCTAAACTACAGATCATTCAAAATAATCTCCTGAGAATTATTCTGAACAGTCCCCCGAGGATTAGAAACTCCAAGATCCTTCGCCTGGCTGGTCTTCAGGTGTTTGAAGAACGGAAAACATCAACCCTGGCTAGGTTCAGAGAGTTCTGTGCCAGATGTCCACACCAGATCATCCGTGATCTCACACGTTAGTTTTAAATTTGTAAAAAGTAGTTAGTTTATCAAAAAAATGTTCCTTATTAAAAATCAAACACTCCTTCTTGTGGGAAAAAGATATAATTGATTGGATTAACCAAATATAAACAGAAATTTCATGTAGATTAGGGTGAAACCAAAGCTAACGGCCCCCTCTGGCTTACCACTTAGAATCTAAAACATATTTAAAAACAAATTTAATAAAAATGACGACAATTTAAGTAAAAAAACTGTGTTACGGGCCGCTCCTTTTATTTGCATCCAAGAATCTTTAAGTTAACATGATATTTTCTTAGAGTGCACGGTCTTTGATGCACTGATTTTTTATTATTCTAGAAAAAATCCCCCAGTTTCCAGCAAGTATTGTAAACAAAATCCTCCGAAAGGAAAGCATGTGATCGCTTTGACGCTTTGATTGGTTTTGATTTCGACGATGACGGCAAATCATCTTCACACCTATGATCTATCAGGTGCTAATTCTATTGTGGTAAGATAGGCGAAAATAATAAAAAAAATGAAGTTCTGGTCGCTGTTTGTGTAGGAGTTTAGCGATACCGCTTTGAAGATTGGAAGCGATCCAAATTCAACAATCAAAAAAATTTAATCAGTAAAATTTAAATGTCTTGCACGTTCCGTTATTCTGCGATAGTTGCTCATTTTTAATTCCTACGTATAGATTGATCGCGCATTAAAAGTAAGGATGGCACGCTTCACCATATACATAGTGAACGAACTTAACCAAGGTGTTCATTTGATTTGGTGGTGGTAAGGCCTGCCTCCAAAATGCTCAAAAATCATGTCGACGTTTGCCTTACTACACACAACATCAGCACAACGACGTTTTGCTATGTTGCATGATGCCAACTCGTCGCCACAACATTGAGAACCCGGTTTTAACAGTGCTTCATTGGGCAAAAAAAGGCGCGACCAATTGGAGAACGGTATGCATGCAATCGCATGCGCCGGCCGGTTGCATCGTAGCAAGGCGAGGGTATCGATCCTTCCGGGCAATAAATAAACAAATCGACGTGTGACATCCGTTTTTTATGAGGTTTGTGCCTTCTCTGCTTTGCCTTAGTCTAATCCAAGTTCAATCGGTTATGACGATTATATATTGATTACTTATTTTCATTGATGCAGGTCCCAGTTCAACAGCGGGATTTTGCGTCGCGGCCCAGGTATATTCGCGCGTAGTGCTGACGTACGAAGTTTGTCCTTGAAAGGTATAGAAGCTTGCTAAAGTGTAATAGTAATCGAACGTAATCGCCTGTTGAAGCGACGGAAGAAAAGAGCCATAAAAAAAGATCCAATGGCGACTGCATCATGATGATGCGTGAATATTGCTGGATATTTTTAAACATGAACTTGTTGTGGGTTAACCGAAATGGTATTTTTTCCTTGTCGTTTGCCATTATAAATAGGTAGGTGGTGCTGTTGAAGACCGTGCAGAAGTTCGCTGATCCGTTCTATTTATAGATCAGAACAGACGTCAGCCACGTTGTTGTGTTTCTTTTTGGATGTTATTGTTTATCAGAAAAAAGATTTTGATCAATTTAAGAACTACAATTTGGATAATAATTATCAATAATAATATAATAAATTATTTAATGCACTTTTGAAACATTCGAAAGCAGTTGTGTTCAACAAATATAAATTAATGTCAGCAACAGCTTGTTCAGGGCAGATATCAATGCTCAAATGATAGATAAATAGCCAAATTCGCCAAAATAACCTAATTTGTTTTCAAAACATCTTAAAAACGCTGTGCATAAGCATTTCTGTTGAAAACAATCTAAAAATGATACGCAAAAACTTGTTCAAATGTGCCTAATGATACGCAATAAACAAGTATCGAAAATTCATAAAAAGTATCTCTTCCTATATGCCCGAAAACCCTTTGTTTGTTTTCTTATCACTTCAAAAATAAAAATAACAGTCGTACGTTGGACGCACTGGAAATGCAGAAAATAAATTTTATTTTCCATTGTATGAAACACTTAGGGCACAGCGAACAGACAACAATGCACGAACATGTTTATCCCAATTTACTGTGTAAATTTGTAAAAGCAAACCGTTGCACAGTGGGAAAAAAACGGTCCCAAATTCCCACAGATGAGACGCCGCTGGATTGGCTGCTTGAAATATACCATTTCTTATGGGAAATTTGCCGAAAAATTGAATGGTGCCATTTTCAGCCTGCGCCGAGCCCGGAAAATGGTCCATTTTACCCCATTTACCCCTAAAAATGTGTCTTTTTGAGTTTGCATCAATGTTACTATAATCGCCGCTGAATGGTTTGCCCGCATAGAATCCTATTTCACCAGTCTCGGCGCAGGCTGAAAACGGCACCATTCAATTTTTTGGCATATTTCCCATAAGAAATGATATATTTCAAGCAGCCAATCCAGCGGCGTCTCATCTGTGGGAATTTGGGTCCGTTTTTTCCCACTGTGCGTTGGAACATCAGCGCCGCCTAGTCCAGCTTTCGCCAAAATAAAACTGACAGACAGGGAACGACTATATCAAATCAAGTGACGCCATCAATATACGATTCATCAAAACTAACGGAAACGAGCGATAATTTTAAAATGGCAGTTACAAAAATTTACACACGGAGGGCACTCCAGCTTAGATGTCTGTTCTCTGTGTTTAGGGTAAATTTACTTCATGTGTTTGTTGTTATTGATTGCATAAAATTTACATCAACCGTACTTTTAGTTGTTTCTAGCAGTGAAAAAAATGTGCATTGCGCTTGACGTTAAATATTATCTACTAAATGCACATTTACTCCATGGAATATCAATAAACATTTAATATCAAATTGTCCTTATTGTAGTTTCAATAGTGGGGTTTCAAATTTCCACAAACATTTCAAAGTATAGCCAACAAAATAACATCACACTTTGGACATTTCCTCAGAAAATCGTAGAGTTTGGCAAAGATTGTACGATACACATCGTAATATGTATATGTAGCCTTTTCGATTCGGTTGTAAGTCGTCATTAAAAAAAAGTCTTCAAGGTTGAGTTACGAAAGAAAAGATGAACCCATAGTTGACGATCAACGGTTCCACTACGACGTTCCACTTGTTTTGCACTTTCCGGGTAGTTCTTAAAGTTTCCTTGTACTTTTTAATCACTCGCGCCACAGTACCTTAAGGATAATCCAGAAATTTTGCCTGTTCCCGAGATGTCGCGGATGGATTTTTCAAGTAACTGTGCACAATCGTTTTTGTTTTCTCTTCCTGCGTGATCTTGGAACCACGTTAGTTTTACAAACAGCAAAACAATGTAAAAAACTTGCATATCCGATCACTTGGAGGGCCGCTATCTCTAAAATGAATTTCTGAATGATCTAGTGTTTAGACGAAGCATCAAGAAGAGTCCTCATCTTAGATTACAGTTTTTTTTTTGCGCAGCTGCAATGCCTCGTCGTTGTATATTTATCAGCAGTGTCTCAACTCTTTCCTGCTTAATTTTTTTTATTCGTTTTTTTCCATCGGCCCATTTTTTCACAACGTGGTGACAACCACTGACGTCAGAAAGACGACTCCACCACCTGGACCCTACAAATCGAACCCATCAACACATGAGCCGGGACCAACGGCTTTACTTCCCTTCCAAAGGAAGGCGTGACTAGAGATTTTTCGTCTCAGAAAATCCCAACGGCGTCGACTGGGGTCAGAGGCATATCACTACACCAACAACGTTGTCAACCACCACCACCTAGGTGATGTGACTACTTCGGTGGATAAGCTCATGCATTTCTTTTCAGTTCTCAGCTTTGGTTGCAAGCATCATTCTGTTGCTAGACGTCGTTATGTGTAGTAAAGCCGTTGTAGTAGTCGACCGTAATGACATGCTCTCGTTCAAAGTAACTCTCGTGGAACACTTGCACCGGATCTGTGGACCAGTGTCCGCTAGTCCTCTCTCTATCTGCATTGAGGCTATTATCTGATTTGCGAAGATTCGCAAAAACCAATTAAAGTTACCCCATTTTACGGTTTTTAGAAAATAGATGTTTTTAGCAAGTTTCTCACCATGAATTTTATAACTAAAAATGACAATTGAAATTATTTGCATCACTGCCCTAGCAGGAACAAATATCTCGATTACTTTGTATTGATGAGTGTGGCATAAGAGATGAAATACACTGAGAGGCAAAACAAAGTGCCCACACAGTCATATTTGAAATTTGTCTGATTTATTTGGTTCAAATTAAAGAAACTGTAGTCTCTTTTGTCATCTTCATTTTTATATTCTTTTAAAGTTCTACGCGAGGAGATAACTTTTTCAATTTCAGGCTGAAGATGAATGGAGTCGACGAGTTTCAGGAAGTTAAAAAAATTGAAGCTGGAAAATACATCGTCACCAAAGCGAAAGGGGATTTTTATTTTATCGTTCAGGTTCATGAATATATGAACAAAAAACAATATGAAATAATTCGTGGTTGCCAGTTTTCCTGGAAAACGCCAATTTATGTTTTTCTGATTTTCCCAAACATCACTATTTTATTTTATAATGAAATTTTCTCAAAAAATTTGTAAAAAAATATTATCTTAAAAAAAATCCTCAGGGAAGGCAAATTGCTTGGAATCCCGGAAGAACATTTTCTGACCCGTGAAAAATTTTGAAAAAATATTTTCTTGTGTATTAATTCATAAGCTTATATTGGTGAAATTTTGGCTATCTTTGATTTTTAGTAATACTCGAAAAACTATGGGCTCGTCACTCGTTTTCATACAAAAAGGAAAAAGTTCCTAAAACTGTCATCTTCTTGTTTGCTCGTACGTTTCTCAGATGGTTACTCGGGTAAATCTTTTAAGGAGCCGATGGTTAATTAATTGGTTATTTGATAATAGCCAACGGCGTATTATTGCTTCTACGTGCTTGATTATCGAAGGCTGGCGTTGCTTTTAACACTTGTGACTTTGGATGGGTAGGGGAGCAGGGTGGGTAGTCATGGAGTGCGTTATATTCAAATGTGTTTCCTTCATAGCGATTATACTCCTCCTTGTCCGACGGTTTAATTTGGTTTGTATCTAAACTTTAATAAACTGTCTACCTAGCAGCTACCTTGAACAAAGTTAACAAACCACGAACTTACGTTTAAAGCATGCGTTAGGTACTTATAAGCAAATTGAAGGACGGATTTTTTTATTATTTTTGTATGAAAAAGAGTTACGAGCCCATAGGTTTTCAAACATTAAAAAACCCATCGCCAAAATTTTAACAATGTAAGTTTATGAATTATTAAACAAGAAAATATTGTTTTCAATTTTTTAAGACTCAGGAAATGGTTCTTCCGACTTTTCCAAGCAATTTTCCTTCACTGTGGAAATTTTTGAAGAAAAACTGGCAACTCTGATGTTTTAATATTGTTTTTTATTCTTATATCCATGAACCCTACGTGTGGACAAAGTTTTGTAAAAATCTGAGACCCTTCGGTTCTGTATCCCCAGAAGAGATAAACAATAAAGGACATTCGTCGAAAGTTCACGGCTTTAAGTGATCAAACAAAAGAGGCACTACTCCACTTTTATGAAGATGATGATGTAACTCGTGCCATGCCCGGTCAAACAGATTATGTGTCAATACAAAAAGATGAAACTAGAAATTAGAAGAAAAATTAGTATTTTCCATTTAGTACGAGACACTGAAGAAGTCTGCACATTGTAGACGAAATACGCGTATCTGTCAAGATAAACAAAGGTAGTTGGAATTAAATGGAAAATACTATTTTTTCTTCTAATTTCTAGTTACAGGTATTCCACTAAACAGCTCAAATTCTCTAGGATACAAAAAGATGGCTTGTCCATTCAACAAAGATTGCTTCTCATGACTTTGAAAGACACATACATACGTATCGCCCTAGCAGTGTAAGTTATTAACCACTCTGAAACCCACAATACGTATGTACTGTACATGAAAACGTAATTTCCCATAGTTTAAAAAAATCAACATTTCTTTCGATTTTAAAACGTTCACTTAAAGCCTTCTTTGTAAAAGCAAGACAACAAATTGCTATCTACAGTGTGGCGAAAATCGCCAAAACACGCCATTACTAGAAAACCGAAGAAAGTCCGAGAAAAAATGTATTGAACAGATACCATTGGAACAGTGATCTAGAAATGATTGTAAAATCAGCAGAAGAGTTTGTTACATTTTTATTTCTTAAAGTTGGAAAATTTAGTATCGCATGATTTCATAAAAACAGAACAATCTATCTTCTTAGAAGCTACTAAAACATAATTTGCTAAAGGGAAATTTTTACTTATTTGTGGTTTTTCTGAAACCTACAGCTTTGTATTGTAGAATGAAGTTCAATCTCATCATTGGAATGTGCTACAAGTTACAATTAATCCTTTTTATATACAGTGTGTCTCACAATAAGTGTGACCTTTTTTCAGCGTTGGTTTATTTCTAACAGCGAAATTGATCATACCCGTTTTGAGTGTATTCTTTTGACAGCTTATCGCTGAAGATAAATAAGCGATTCCATTTGTTTATATTTATCAGCTACCATGGAAGACATACGGAAGCCAATTTTAAAATTACATTTGCTTGAACCGTGTCAGATATTCAATAGTCTTAAGCAGTTCGGTGTGAGTAAGCGTTTTGTTTTTCATACCTTGAAATGGTTCAAGAGAACTGGAAACGTCCATATTCAACACAAAGGAGGTGCCAGACGAAGTGCCAGAACGAAGAAAAAGGTCAAATGTGTGAGGGAGCCGTATCTGGCCGTAAATCGAGCAAACAATTCCAAATGCCCCCTGCTTCAATGAACAGGCTTCTCAGACATAGGCGTAGCCAGGATTTCAAATAGGATGGGGCAAGATATTTTTTTAGAGAGAGAGAGAGATAGAGAGAGAGAGAGAGAACTACACCGTCTTCAACCAGCGGTTGCACACACTGAACACATAACATTATACAACGGTCCACACAAAGCTCGATGGACAAGTAGAGTAGGGACATTTTCAAGTTCAACCGGCTAAAGCACGAATCGAGCCCTCACTTTGTAACAATCCACCTGAACGATGGGTGGATTATTTGCTCTATGCTTAGGGGCTATTCATAAACCACGTAGACTTTCCTATGGGGAGGGGGTGGGGGTTTTTCCAAAGTCTACGCTGCATATAAAAATTCAAAAAATTGTATGGAGAATTGGATGAACAGGCTCATATTCAAAGTACTTTATACCCGTTAAATTTTGGCAGCAAGATTCAGCAATTCTAGGCTTGTTCTGGAATTAAAAAAACATTTTAAAAACCTTAGGTTTTGCACATGTTTCAAAATCGAAGTGCATTAAATAGCAACTATGTTAAAATCTAGCGGGTACTGCCATGTGTCGAAATATTCACTTTGTGTCGGAATATTCACTTTACAGGGATTTTTGTATAGGATAACCACCGAGTTTGTTCATAGTTTGTTCTGAAAATGTACTTTTCCTCAACGACCCTCCCACCTACACTGAAAATTAAATTTTGATTTTATTACGAAATCGAAGGTAGGACTAACAAATCTATTCGTTGTATTGGTTGTGAATAGATTTGTACTTTTTAAGAAGCTACCTTCGTACTCAATGCTACACGCGTAACTGTTTAAAATAAGAAAGAATTTATTGGCACAGAAAGAACATTCGTGCATTTTACGAAAACAATATAAATTGTTATCAATTTTTATTGTTATCAATAAAAAAGAAACGTCTCTCTGCTGGTCGCATGATTGACTGACAGATCTTCTATGTCGACTCAGTATGTAATTGAAAAAAATAAAATAAAAATAAATTAATGATTCCAGCGAGTCTCCATCGGTTTGGGCTAAACCAATGAACCTGGACATCAAAAGAAGCATAAAGTTACCAGAAGGCACGAAATGCATCTACGCACTCTTGTTTTTCCCTAAATTTTAAATGGATTTGCATAGATTGTTCTTAAGAAGCTTCTATTGGATTGGTACAGTTGTAAAAATTGAAAGTTTACGAAAAAAAAGTTTGCTTCGAGCATCGGCTATGAAAGGTTGTGTCGATGCCTTATTACGAATTAATTTGTTATCGGCCATGGGGCGTTTCGTATTGTTTCGGTTTTCTATATTCAGCGAGTTGAGTATTCGAGAAAATGTTTCCTGGTGAGCTGTGGGAGTTCGCAGGGTTGGTGGTCCGGTGGGGATCCCAATTAATTGCAATCCATAGTATTGGTTTGAGCCTACCCCGCAGTGGGATGTTAGGCAAAAGATGACGTCTTTGGTTCGAGTATCACTGTACACATGCCCTTTCGCTCAATTTTCAAAAACATCTGTTTTCCTTCATTCTAGCAAAAACATTAATGTCCACTCTTGGTGCCTCATGGTGATGAGCAAACATCTCCTTACAAAAAATTGAAGCAAACATTAAAATTCTAAAAATTGTTTGAAAAGTTAGGGGGGGACAACGGCCCCCCTCTGCCCCCCTCTGGCTACGCCTATGTTCTCAGACCTGATCGGGAATGCAAGCCGTACAAGAAACAACGGGTTAACGAGTTGACGGAGCGTCAAAAGTAAGCCAGGGTTCAGAGAAGCAGAAATCTTCTGGTTCGGCACGGTGACTGCGAGATTTTATATTTAGAAAAGCTCTTCCTCCTTCAGGACAGTCATAATCAATAATATGATAGTATAAACTAGCTGTAGAACGCTATAAGAATGTATCAACAATTATGGTATGGGGCGCCGTTTCACGAAAAGGAAAACTTCCCCTACTTTTCATACCACCTAACGTAAAAGCGTCGCTGAACATCGAGCAGGTTTCGAAAAACCATCTGCTTGCTCATGCTTCAACGCTGTATGGGAATACACCATATTGTTTCCAACAGGACTCTGCTCCAGCTCACAAGCTTACAAGTCGAGTTATTAGTACGAGACACTGAAGAAGTCTGCACATTGTAGACTAAATACGTGAATCTGTCAAGATAAGCAAAGGTAGTTGTAATTAAAT
>JASCZW010014267.1:0-23354 GCA_034211315.2 Aedes japonicus
GTCCCGCCAGTAAACCCTAAAAAAAAAAAAGATTTCAATTGGTCAATGACAGTGTTCAATGTTGAAGCGACACGCATACCTAAACTTTATGCTCAAGAAAGCAGACTCGACCTACCTTTCCGTACAACATCGCTTTCATTAGACTGTCTATGGCAAGCCATCAATGATCTCCATGGTAGCGATCACTTTACAATCATCATTTCAGTTAAGTCTGGTCCCCAATCTTCCGATCCATCGCGAGTTCCATTCGACCTCACAAGAAACATCGAATCTGTCCATACAATTCCACCGTTAGAAGTATATCGTTTCCTCGCCGATCTGAAGCACAAAAACTCATTTAAAGCACAAAAAGAAAAGTGCCAAGTGCGCCCTTTAAAAAGAGACCAGTCACACCTGGCTGGGAGGATTGTATTTATAGAAACCTGACGCTTTCGAAGCTTTCCGTAGACATTTGACTTCCACAAACATCGAGGAATATTCAAGATTGAGACAATTGTCAAAGCACAAACTGCGTATATTGGCAAAAATTTTGATCATAGTGCTGGCGACAACTCTCTGGTGAGGCTACAGAATTCCGTTTACATGTTCCTTTGTCTAATCCATCCCTAAAAGAATGTCACTCCTTTTAACCTCGGGTATACTGCGAGTAAACGGTCCAAGTCCAACTAATCGTAGCATTAAGTCATTCATTTTATTAAAAAGCAATGAAACCCCGGTTCCGTAAAGTTAACGCAATTGAGCCTCCCATATAAACGAACTTTAAAAAAACCTTATTGTGATAAGCAATAAGCATGAGATATCTAGAAAGTAGCAAGTCTTCAAATGTGTATTTACTTCAGAGATTTAGAGCCTTCCTAACATTGCCGATCCTAATATCATTTTTAAGCAATGTTAGCATCTAAAAAACTATTATAAATCAAGCTCGGCAGATAAGCTAAAAAATCCTAAATTTCCTAGCCCAACCAAGAAAATAATAAGAATTGCGCAGTTCCATTTCTTTGGGAAAGGTTGCAGAAATTTTATTGCACAAGTAGAAAGCACCGAAAACGCGACGGTCGAACATAATAAAATATGCAAATTGAAACGACGCTAGTTTTATCTTGCTGCCTGGTAGACTAACTGTATGTACATACGTACCTACCTACCAAAACTGTATACCGACTGAAGCCATCGCAAGAGTACATGGGTAAACCTCATGAAAAATACATTCGTGACGAAGCCGTCGTCGTCGTTCAGAACATGATTACTCCTACAGCGCACAGCGACTCAGACCCAGACTGTGACGACGGCGAAACCGATGCGGATTTGACACTATTGGCATTAGCAGCAGTTTTTTTTTCTCCTTGCTCTCATGGCTGCCAAAAAAGCAGTCACTTTTCGATTCCTAAATGGTGGGTGGTTATGAGGAAAAGTTGACGTTCCGCAGCGAGCAGTTGCTAATCGACGTAAGGGCAAAAAAAGCTATTGAACATTTGCCGGGGGACAGAACCAATTTATCTGGGAAACGTGGGAATGGAAAGCTTTTTCGTTTCGCAATAAGCTGTTTTCCGCTTATCATGGCATTTTCTCGAATCTTTTGCCTTATTGCGTTGGATATATTCTCAGTTCTGAACGACGCCCACTTGATGAAGCTCTCCCGATGGTGACAAGCAACTTCAAAGTGGGCCAAACTGTCGCCATCGGCTTTCGGAAAGTTCCGGTGAACGACCGTATACAAATAAACAATAGGTGCTATGAATATTCATCGATTTATTTCACTCGAAGAAGCGGCCGTAGTTTTCGGTCAGTTACTAGGGTGTGACTCAGTGCGAAGGAGAGAAACAGAAGAGATAATGCAAGCGCATAACCTTAACAAATTTGAAAGATGCTTAAAACCATTTTCGGATTGCGGTCAGCAATCGCGCCCCCTCAATGGGGGCAGCTCTAAAAGCCACCACCCGACTTTTGACCATTCATTAGTTGCAGCATTACGAAGCGCTTGACCTTGACGGGAGCCACACACCGCTGTAGAAGTTTATTTCTTTACCTTCGCGGCAATGACCGTTCTGGATGAACATTTCAAATGTTCCTATCTGCTTTGGTCGGTTAACACGATTATGCACACATATTCCCGACTTTTATTTTTCAGAATAGTTAGTCCATCCTTCAACACTCTAGAAGTCAAAATCTACAAGACAGCTTTTTCAGCTGATTGATTGCTGAAGGCATTTTAAAATGTTCGCCTAGCATTTCTTTCAATAGAAAACTATAAATCGAATGAATCACTGTGCATGGAGCTACGGTATGATACACACACACAGCAAAAGCAATTCAATTTCGCATTTCGGTTTACCTTCTTGCGGTAATTGATGAATCCGTGGATTTTTCCACGGCTAGAGCAAAAAAAACCAAACTTGTGTGCAATTTCATTTGCTCGAACTAGGTTAGTGCTGCTTTGCGGCTTTTTTGCCAGTGGTTCATTCTGCCGAAAATGATTCAGAGGGTCAACTTGTCTCTGGATTTTAGCTCGGTTTTGGAAGTTTATGAATAGCGCGAATTGCGTTGTGCAATACTTTCGGTGCGCTGCCATAGCTGAAGAACTCGGATGCCAAATCAAATAATAATGGCTGGTTATTCATGATGGCGGATGATGGAAGCATGCAGCATTTAATGCAGTAGCTTGGGTCTGTCAATCACGTCAAACTGGCAACTAAAGCTACTCCCATTTACAAATCGAAATGGCGACAACTTCGACAGCGGACCAATTCTCGTAAGTTTTTCGCCATTGTTCAGCCGTATTCAGCCGAATCAAACGTCTTTATATTTCGAATAATGTTTGTCAAACAAAAGTAACAATCGCTCATGTGATTGGTTGGATTAGTCCACACCATAGGTTTGGCAAAAGGTAAGCCTTTGTGCGTACCTTTCATCCAACCAAGCAATGTTCGGTAGCATGAGCAACAGGAGTATGTTGGAACCCATGGAAACTCACGATTTGGAAGCTCCTTGTCAAAATACAGCTGATATGCTGTCTCCAACAAAGGTGTAAACCCCTTTCTCTGTTCCTTCAATATCACGTCTCCACAAATGCAACAAAATTTTTGCGGATCGTTCAGACAAATTCGCGACATTTTTACAAAAATAAAAAAAACGCGTCCGTAACACTCAAATAGCTAGCTTTGAATGAATAAAAAATGATTGTGCAAGGCTGAAGAGAGTCAACATGAGCATTAATTGACGCCAAAGCAAGACAGCAATAATGACACAAATTTTGTGCCGCAAATACGCCAATAGACCTTTTCGACATTTAATCGTCTTTCTTTGTCTAACATGCGGGGATTAATGCACGGTTTGGTTTCCCACAACTTCGTTGACTCGCACTGCTTCGATTCAAATCTTGCAGTAGTGTGCGCAAATTAAACGTCAAAAAGCTCTATAAAATGCCGCATTAAGCTACGTGCTTGAGGATTCTTGCTTTTTGTAACATATCTTTTCCTATTCTCTCGAGCAATAGTGACTAACACAGAGTCTTTTGTCTCTGTCTATTCTTTTGTTTTTTGAGTGTTTGCGTGTTTTAATGCTGTCTGGCTCACTCCTATCCTAACTTAAAAATACGGCACTGCTGAATAGAGTATTTAATGAGGCGTTTCTGAAGGGCTCTGTGCAGCTGGCTTTTGAATTAATGAATGAACTTTGAATGTCTTCAGTTCCCAAACTGCTGTAAGAAGCAACATCAATATACTCAATATACTCAAAGAGGCACAGCTAAAGGGATCGTTCATAAATTACGTTATGCTTTGAGAGGGAGGTGGGGGTTTAAAAAGTGACGATGCATAAAAAAATTTTCAAAAATCCATACAAAAAATGTGATAAAGAAAGGAGGGGGTTAAAAATCTGTAATTTTGGGCGACGTAATTAATGGACGGGTCTTGATTTTCATGAAAACTCGTAATTTTGTGAATGTAAACCCGGTTTTTACATCAACCTTACGTGTTACGAAAAATCCGTGTTCACAAATGGATTCAGGGAGGTCCATTCCATAAAATCCAAGTCCAACTTGCAAAAACGTGTTTTTGTGAATTTTAATCACATTTTTCTCAAAAACTGAACGTGTTACAGCATTTCTGAGCCAGCGTGGCGAAATCTATAAATTCAACAAATATACTTGAAGGGAGTGAAACACTGCCGACTAGTGTAATCAAGTCGTTTGGATTGAATACGGCTGAGCAATGTATGATATAATAATGTACATATGACCCATTGTAGCATTGAAAATAAGTCCGACAACAATGGGCTCTCCTCTCTGTTCGACTTGATCAAGCTTTAATAACCACTGATTACCCAATCATGCAATTGTATGAGCATGAGCATGAGCATGATTGACCGCCCGAGGTTGCTACTCCGTTCCAATCATGCCATTATATGAAGGGCCAAAAACGGATTGGGTGGCATTCCCACTCTTCCCATCCAGTATGTTTCAATCGGATGCCCTGATGGTCCCTCCTATTCCCACAAATTATTTATGTAATAGTAAAATAAAAAAAATACTGCAATCATTCATATCTATTATATATGATCTCCATTCGGTTGATCCTGATATGCAAGAAATGTTGTAAAGTGATAAAGTGTAGAGTTCTGTGGTTCGCGCTAAAGCACGTTTTCGTTCGTTTTCAGTTGTAGTACTCAAAGTGTGGCAAAAGGATTCTCTGTTCCTTGAATTCGTATACGACTGACTAAGATACTAAGATCGAACAAAGTTCCCCGAAATACAAAGTTGACCATCTACCATCTACGGCAACGATACATGGACATTGCTAGTGGAGGACCAACTTGGGGTCTTTGAATGGAAGGAGCTGCGTACGATCTACGGTGGAGTGCAGATGGAAGGCAGAACGAGGAGAAGGCGGATGAACCACGAATAGCATAAGTTGTTGGGAGAACCTCCCATCGAACACCTCGCTAAAATCGGTCAACTACGATCGGCTGGGTATGTCGTAAGCATGTCGGATGACAGCCCTGTTAAAATGGTTCTTGAAAACGAACCGATAGGTTCAAGAAGAAGAGGCATGCAACGAGCGAGGTGGATCGATCAAGTAGAAGGCGACCTGCGGAGCCTCCGCAAACAGCGAGGCTGGCGAAGTACGGCCATGGACCGAATACAATGGAGACAACTTCTGTGTACTGCAGAGGCCACACTGGCCTCGGTCTGATTGCTGCTGCTGCTGTGGCTTGAGCGCCACCTCCGGAAAGAACCGCCAGTCTGTTGTTATGCCCAGCAAGAATTCCCATCCTTAGGGCAGAGTTCTGACATTGAAAAGAGTTGGCTGATCTCAACTATCGAATTCTTGGTTTCGCGAGGAATGCCGGCATAGAATCAGGACAAGCGCGAACTTGAGAATCCATTGGTCTGAGTACTCCTTGCTCTAGTTTTTCGTAGTTTGGTTACGTAATGTCCGTGCCGTGTTCCAAAGAGTGTTCATCGACGTTTCAAGCTATAACCCGTCCACGAATTGACGCCAATAACCGCGTTTCTTGGTCTTCGCGTCCCAGTACAGTGTGTTTTGCGAAATGATCAGAAATGCTTCCACGTCTATGGAAAACTTTAAACGCTTCGGACTATTTACGGTAAACCTCGGTGCATTGCTGATGCCACCATGGAGAAGGAGGTCGAGTTTGAGCTTGAAGCGCGCTGTTATAGATCAAGTTAGAGAGGAAGTCATTTTCCTCCAGCAGTGGAAACCCTTCTAACGTCGTTACGGCTTCATCTATTGCTGTCACGACGTTGATGGATTCCGACGGATTGGTGGCAAAGTTTGTAAGGGCAAGTTATCACTACGTGGGGATCTTGAATCAAATTCCATGTGCAATGCAACGATAATGAATTCGAAGTATGAGGTCTAATCTTCTGCCAACTAAGGAAGGACCAACCAAACATGTTATATCTCCACTGTCATATTAAAGTTGTCACAAATGTCATATATCAAGAAAGACCGGTTTTCATCGTACAGGTCTGACCAGGCCTCAACCAGAACGGAGTTTACTCAGAAGCAATGCAAAGGTTTTTTTAATAACAGCCTGACATGCAACAACTTCAATACCTGGAATTAGAAGAAAATTCACCCTATAGAAGTAGTAGCAATTTTTGATCGCCAAAAGTACTCCTTTTATATGCGAATCCTCACGGTCAAGACGAATGATATTGAAATCATGAAACAAAAGATCGATTTCTGAAGACAGCCAAGTTTCACAAAGAGCAAATGCATCACAGCCGATATTGTGAGTAAAAAATTTGAAAGATTCCAATTTAGGAACAAGATTTCGACAATTCCACTTCATTTGAAAAATTATCCATCGAAGGAAATGATTGCGGCAATTAGGGGCCACTTCATTGCCAATTGCTTCAAAAAGTCTTCACAGTGGCAAAGCATTGCCAGAACCAAGAGGATTCGAAATAACGAGGTACTTGAAAGTATCATCGACAATGTCATCAAATGAGAACAGTCCTCTGTTCTTAAAATCTTTGCATCAGAAGTTTTTGGATGTCCCCTACTGCTACTGCTGCTGCTGCCTGGTGACGAACGTGTGTGGCCGCCTATACCGGTGAGAAATGAAACGCGACGAGTGTGATACGATAAACCGTTACAGTCGATAGAATCTCTCTTGATGGGCTGCTAGTCTGCGTGACCACGCAGAGATGCTGTGCAAAATGGCTTGACGACTGCCAATTGCAATTAATAATTTGTCGTCACACGCTTCTGAAATTGCACTTTCTTCTTTGGAAAATAAAAAACTCGAACTACAACTGCGCTTGTACGTAAGACGAGAAAAACAAACCCAACTTCCGCAGAAACGAACTGCGAAAAGCTTTAAAAAATCATCAAACGAAAACCTTGATTTAAATACATTAATTGTTATGTTATATATTCTCCGTGCGAGGAGTAACGATTATGATGTGCCGCACACTAGCGGAACTATCAAAACTTTCTCTTCATATCTTTCATTCTAGCCAAAAAACATTGTTGTTCACTCTTGGTGCCTCATGGTGATGAGCGAACATCTCCTTCTACATCTTGATTTAAAGTTAAAGTTTTACTTCAAGCGGAACAATGCGAGGTCTTACGGAAGAAATCGAAAATCGATTGTGACCAAATACTGCACTGAGAGGGGATTGTCGCTAACGAAATTAGCAAAAGAAGGTGTTAGTGTCTGTGTGTTCCAAAATACGATCAACCGGTTGTTACGCATAACACATTGAAGGATTTATCCGGCCTTGATAGAAAAACAGGTGCGTCAAACCCAAATTTGGACAAACAAATTTGCAAAGTTTTGTAGGAAAAAAGGAGGTATCTGTCAGAGATTGCGTAAAAAGTGTGGAACGACGATTGGAACGATCCAACGCGCAAAGGAGCAAAATTCCCTGAAAACGGATATTTGGAGAAATAGATTCTTTGCGAAAAATTTGGAACAAAAGGTGTTGGTTTGGCAAGCAATTTGCCAGTGCGGTATGAAATCGACACCGTTTTTCACCACCGCAAATATGAACGTTGAAATGTACCGGGAGGAATGCCTGCAGAAACGAATTCTGCCACTAATCCGAAAACACAAAGGTTCCTGATTTGGCATCCTGCCACTTTGCGCGTGCCACCTTGGACTGGTATGAAGAGAACAATGTCCAATTTGTGGAAAAGGCTATGAATCCTCCCAATTGTCCGCAAATAAGGCCCATTGAGAAATTTTGGGCTATGATGAAAGGAAAGCTGCGGAAGAAGGCTAGAGGAGCAGATGCAACATTGAAAAAAGTACTGGGTAAACGTAAGCAAAACCATCAACGGAACGGTTGTGCAAAACCTCATGAGGAACATCAAGAAGAAGGTGCGAGAGATCTACTGGACAGATCTACTAAAAATTAAATGAATACTGATGTAATGGACTTTTTAATGGTCAATAAACAATGTAAATGAATTTGAGTTGTAAAATGAATAAAACATAGTTTAAATACAGCAATTTTTAGGTGTACTCATAATTGACGATACAGTCCTTAGTAGTTCATTACTTCAAATTCCGTCTTTTTTTTAAATTACTAAGTTCTATCTTGCGAAATCATTCTGCATTAGAAAGAACAGGTTATAATTTAAATAAGTGATCTGCCATAGAAGTTCATTGCATTCCTTTATTTGAGTTGTAATGGCCAGTGCTGTAAAATGTCATTCCGTGCAAATGGATAAATTTACCAATAACTTTGTTCAACAGCTGAATTCATGAATATGGTGTGTGATAAAATTGATGCTCTTGACAAATTCTACAAGTTTCTCTAACAGTGCATTGTCCTTACTGGTATATAGAAAGTGTTATATTCACAGTTATATTCAAATAATATTCATTGATGAATATCATTTGAATATTCAGATATTGCGCTCTCACGTCTTAGGGTTAACAGTTAGAACAATTAATTGAGAAACTAATCAAGCAGCACATTTTATCATACGTCCTATTGTGAAAATCAGCTTCTGGCGTAATGGCTTTCGGCATTTGGCCAAATGGCTCTACAAAGATAAGGTCATAAGTCTTGACTTTTTACTATATTGTATTATATTACATTATATTGCTTGTACTCTTATATAAATAGTGTTAGAGCGCTATCAACACCGAATCATGCAATGTTCACTTTCTTAGTCGTCCTTGCCGGATTGGAAAACAAACTCAAACGCCTTCAACATGTTCTTACTACTCCTTTGCAACTGAGTTTTTGAGAGGTCTTCCATGCTCGATGAAAAGCATAACTGTCATATCTTCACATCCCTATTCTAATAAGATTGCTATCCTTAGACGGTTAAAACGACACGTACCATACATCAGACCCCGAGTAAAATAAAATTGTGATAAGATTATCGCGATTTGCATTCACACCTCATACCATCCCACCCTACATTGTTCGCAATTTTCGCAGCACATTTCCAGCGATTGTCCGATTAAGACTATATGATCTGAAGCGGAGAACATAGCCGATGCATTCAACCAGAAGCAACCTCATCAAACTATCCAGTCACGTTTCTAATTATTCCTTTTTCTTCATCTCTTTCTTCCCCAGGTTTCGCCGGTGTGCCGAAAAAGATGCATTGCCTGTTTCAGTCGCCGTCGAGTATCGCAATTTATACCAAACCTAAATGGAGCAACTGTCCGAACAAGCCGCCAACGAGTGAAAAGATTGTTTCCACCGAACAAACCGCAAACGACACTTTCAGCAGAAAAGCATTCCAGCTGCAGCCATCAGAATGGCCCGATGTTCGCAGGTCGTCCTGATATTAACCGTGTTGCTCCTCCTCGTTGTACGTGTAGTGGATCCGACAAAATGTGCCCTAACGTCGAACTACGGCAGTTTCAAAACGCCCCCGTCCGATGGAGGCAGCGGCGTGCCGAAGCACAACTTTCATCCGAATATCCAACCTACAATGATGACAGTGAAGATGTAAATAGTTTTCTGAAAGTATTAAGCTGTTCCGATACGGGACTGCGAGCGATCAATGAAGACTATCTGCGACCGGTGAACTCCTACAAGGGCGTGCTTCTGCAGCGCGTCCCCGTCGAGTATCCGGAAAGTGATCACCTGGCGTTTAAAAACGAAAACTACCTGGAGGTGGTACAATGGAGTGACAGTAACGTCACGGAGAGGCAGCTAGAGTTGACGTTTGCCAGGGAGGAGAAGAAATTTACTAACTTACTAGTATTAGATTTAAGCGGAAACCGCCTTAGAAGCATAAGGCGAGATTATTTTAGTAAACTAGACAGATTGATGCTGTTAAAACTATCCGAGAATCAATTATCCAATCTTCCGAGTGATATTTTCTATGACTTAATAAACTTAGAAGAGCTGCACCTGCAGCAGAACAAACTGGTCGAGATTGTGCAGGGCCAGCTTCGGCCCCTGAGCAAGTTGCGAATGCTGAACCTTTCGAACAACACCATTCACGATCTTCCACGGAACATTTTCAGCGGACTGAACAACCTTACCGAGCTGTATATGTCCAACAATCGGTTGTACGTGGTGCCATTTCAGATCTTCAAAGAACTGCGCGCATTGGAAGTGCTAGATGTGTCCAACAATATGCTCGTTTCGTTCCTGGATAATTTCTTTCTCGCCAACAAACAGCTGCGCGTACTAAGACTGAATAACAATATCATCGAGAAGATCTCGAAGAATGCCCTGTATGGCCTTAGGAAACTTCAAATTTTGGATCTCTCCTCAAACAAGCTGGTATTCATCGATCGAAATGCCTTCGATACGCTGGAAGATCTGAAACACCTGAATATCTCCAATAATCAAATCTACATCCTTCCTTCGATGGTGTTCTCCGCCTTGAAGAATGTCCTAACTATTAATCTGAGCAACAATGTGATGCGAACGTTACCGAACTCTATATTTTCCGGCCAGTTCAAGTTGGAACGGCTATATCTGGATGGTACCAATCTGGAATCGCTCAGCAACTGGGTCTCGCGTCACAACAATACAATCAACAAGGAAATCCTTCGCAATCTACGCTATTTATCGATCCGCAACAATACTCGTCTGAAGGAGATTGAACCGTGCGTGTTTCGGAACGTTCCGCACCTGGAGACTCTTATGTTGTCCAACAATAGACTGACAAGCCTGCCGAAGGAAATCGGCGAGCTAACAAAACTGCGATACCTGGACGTCGCCAACAACGACATCATGTACATCCCGGAGCAGATCCGGAAGCTACACCAACTGCAGCAAGCAAATTTCCTAAACAATGACTACGGTTGTGACTGTCACATGTACTGGATCCTGAGCTGGATCGATGAACTGCAAGCGGAAAACAATACCCAGAAGATCTACGATCTGCTGAGTCTGTCCCAGCTCAAGTGTCGCAATGGCTACCCGGGTGACATAATCAGAGTGTTGCAGCACATCAATTGCTTCAAACCGGAACTTCTAGAATCGTCGGATAGTAAGATGCATTTGCTCAAGTCGGATGCCGTGCTGGAATGTGTTTTCACCGGGAATCCTCCACCGGATATTATTTGGATTACGCCAACGAACGAAATACTGAGACACAGTCAAGAGCACGACCAGAAGTCGTTGCTGTTTGAAGCTTCGAGTGAGAACATGCCACACAAGTACCAACAGGCGGTGGAGTTCCAAATGCTTACCGCGGACAATCTTACTGCAGACGGGTCGCTGCGGGATAACATCGGCATGGGTATAACGTTGCTGGAGAATGGCTTTTGAGAATACACAACATCTCTCGAAGGGACAGCGGGTTGTACACGTGCTATGCCATCAATATCATGGGAAATGCCACTGCAGGAATAAGGTGAGTTTATTGCAATGCTTCTGTAAAAACCTAACAAGTGACCTTCAATGGAGAGCAATAGCAACATGTGTTTGTTTTTTTGCTCGCCATATATTATTCAGCAGTACAACATGACAACAGCTGAGCTTGCAGAAGTCGATTTGGATGTTTGCCATGGCGAAATGCCGCCAAACTGGGGGCCGCGCCAATGCAGTTCAATTGCGAAATTCCCACCAAATAATAAATCTAGACAGAAAACGGCACAACACGGCGGTCATTGGTCCCATCGGAATCGATTTCTAGATGTTGATGGGCGTATATAAACGACAGAATGACCGGCGATGTGAGGCAGTAGAAATTTTATGTGTGTTTGGAAATGCCACTATCATAATAGTCGTCGTCGTCGACGTTGTCGTCATGTAGACCGGGCGAAACTAGCATGGTCATCGTAGTGATGGGTGAAGCTATAACTATGAGCGGTTTGTTTAGGAACGAAACCCCTACATTCTGGCTAGATGAAACGCGAGTGGGGGTCGGAGGATATTCCGCTTTGTCACTTCAACCCGAAGGAGCCGCACACGTTTCTGTTTTTTGTAGGCTTTCGGTCGGTCTTCGGTTCCACTCAGAGCAGAAACGTTTCCATCATTGAGTAACTAAAAGTTGGCAAACAATATGCTTCACGGTTGCCATGGTCAGTTTGTAGTACTCTGTGGTATTTAATGGAGAAAATGGGGGTAGAACTTTCCACCACTTGAATGCAAATATGGTGACGAGTTCGTTAACAGCTAACCACTTTTGAAAGAAAAAGTTTTCCTATGGCGATGGGAGGAAAACGTTTTTTCCTAGTATTTTCCTATCTTATGGTATATTACGTCACGTTACGTTACGACGATTAGTTATGTAATGTATTTATTTCAAACGATGTACTTTTAATATCAAGGTCGACGGCGTTTGTATACCGTATGCCAACTTGTTTATGTTGTTCTTTCTCTAAAATAGTGTTTTCTTTTCGGTGCCTGGTTTAAAGAAATGGAAAAACTTGGCTCATTTATGGAAATAGAGTTTAACGGTTGCATGTTGTTGTGTAACAGAATCTTGTGAATGTACTTAACGAAAAACGACTTGCGTGCTATATAGCATGATGAACCCTAAATCCAATCAGTGCCCAATTCCGTTAACGTAAAACAAAACATCAAATCAGAGATCTGGCTAATATCGTCAACCATCGCTTTTAAGGGAACATCCATTAATTATTTCACGCAAAAAAGTACATCATTAAAGTATATTCTTCCACGGTTAAAGGTTAAAATCGGTTAGTTATTATATATTTCTAAGTGTTCCGTATTCCACTAGGTTTCAAATCCAATATTACGACAGTCAACAGCCAATTAAAAAAACAATCAATATGACCATTGGTGTAAAGGGTGTTCCGATCAAAATTTGGTCAAACAGTAAAAGTGTGTGAGTCGATCAAAGTTTATTAATAAGTCAAATTCTTTTTCTTTTTAAGTTCAGTTAATACAGAATACAGGAGAAATATTCAGCAAAGCTTCCTTTTTACCGAATTGCCGGGTCTTTCGTTTAACACCTGCCATAAGATTTTGTACAGTCTCCTTGTCCACTTTATTCGCCGCCAGTTTCTCGCTCCCAACAGCTTTTGAGTCTTCTTAAGGTTCCCAATATTGTTCGATTGTACGAAGCTCTGGCGTATTGGGAGGGTTCTTGTCCTCGGGCACCACTTGAACGTTGTTGGCAGCATATTACTCCATGGCCTTTTTTCCGTAATGGCAAGATGCCAAATCCGGCTAAAATAGACCGGAACAATTGTGGCGCTTCAGGAATGGCAGTAGACGTTTTTGTAAACACTCGCTCAGATAAATTTCCTGGTTGACGGTTCCGATCGCAATGTAAACGTTGCTCTTCAAGCCACAGGTACAGATGGCCTGCCACACCAGATATTTCTTCGCGAACTTTGACAGTTTAATGTGCTTGAAAATATCTGCCACCTTTTTCCCGTCCGGTTGCCGTATACAATTTCTGTCCAGGAACCGTTGGTAACAGTAGATTTAGCCACATTCAACAATTTCGCCAACTTAGCGTGAGAGTAGTTTGGATTTTCGCCATGCACGTGCAAAATTTTGATGCGTTGCTTCTCTTTCTTCGACGACATTTTGACAATTGAAGTGCTAATCTCAAAATCAATCTAGAGGCACGATGCTACACGCACACATCTTCAAAATAAGGGGAGTGCACATTTTTTTAAAGCACGATGAAAGGAAATGCGTCAAGTTTAAGTCGACCAAATTTTGATCGAAACACCCTTTAATTCGGGCGGTCCAGGGGGTTGTGAAAGAGTAGTACAACATACGATTCGTCCGCCCTCCGGTAATATTTACCAAACTAAGGTCTGTATCCACATTAATCCGGAAACCTTCAAATCATTGTAACTTTTGAAACATTGCACGTAGGAATGAAACATTTCACTGTGGTATAGCTGAGAGTCTATGATGAAAAAGACCATGATTGATGTCTACATTTTATGTTTAGTATTCAAGTATGGCGACGAAAGAAAAACAAGTGCGCGAGCGAATTTTGTATGGGCGTACGGCAAATCTTGACTTGTCAATACGGGACCTTGCAAAAACATTGGATTTGCCTAAATTCACTGTTCACGATGTGCTCAAATCATTTTCGGAACGTTTGACGGTGAAGAGGAAACCGAGAAGTGACAGAAACATTGGACGCGCTGATCCTGCTATGGACCGAAAGGTGAAAAGGATATTAACGAATAACCCAAATCTCTTCATTCGAACGGTGGCTCGTAAAATAGGGATGTCGCCTGGTTTTGTCCAAAACTCAAAACAACGTTTGGGATTTACGTCGTATAAAGTAAACACAGTTCCAAATCGCAACGACAAACAGAACTTGGCAGCAAAATCACGGGCTCGACGTTTGTACTGCGAATATTTGACGAAGTTTTCATGCGTTGTTATGGACGATGAAACTTATGTCCTGGAGGATTTCAAGCAGCTTCCAGGGCTGGCTTTTTATGCTGCTATGGCCAGAAATGCTTCAACTGAGCATTCAGAATGAAGAAGGCATCGAAATTTCCCAAAAAATACCTTGTGTGGCAAGCATTTTGCACGCGTGGCAAAAAGAGTAAATCTTTCGTCACTACAGGCACAATCAACAAGGAGATCTATCAGAAAGAGTGTCTGCAGAAGCGATTGCTACCCTTCATCAATAGTCACAAAGAAAAACCTTTGTTCTGGCCCGATTTGGCATCATGCCACTATGCTAAAACTGTGAAAACTGAAAACTGTACCAAGCAAATCAAGTGTCGACCGATTTTTGCGGAGTGAAAGATGGAAATTTCTTCCAGCAACTGATGCAATTCGTGGTTCATTCGCTTCCTCCACATTCCGTCGTCCGTCTGCACTCCATCATAGATCATACGCATCGTCTTCCGTTCAAAGACACCAAGGGCAAGTGTTTCCTTTACAAGCAAGGTGTTCATGTATCGTGGCCGTAGAGGACTATAGATCTAATTAATGTGTTGTAGATGATCAACTATGTACTTCGGCGAACTTTGTTTGATCTTAGCATCCTTCAAAGTCATTATCAGCGGTCGCCAATGAACCCAGATACACGATTTTTTTCTACCGCCTCGATTTCATCGCCGTCCAATGTAACGTTAAAGATCAAACATAACAATCTTTCACTTTGCCGAAACCCTCTCCAAGATTCGAAGGGACTCGAGAATGACCTCGGACTCAGACGATACGCATTACTCGATCTATTGTTGCTTTGATCAATGCTCAATGCTTTTCCGGAACGAAAAACACCGAAACAATATCGTCAACAACTAAGAAATAACCGACATTCGGTTCATCGGTCTGCATTCAAAGTTTTGTTTGTTTGGGTGAGTGTTTGCGTTAGTAAACAACACGGTAGATTATAAACTTGAATTGTTGTTATGTAAAAGCTGAAGTTTTACTCATTAATGGGTTATCAAGAAGTGTGTAGTGTTTTGGAACGGAATTTTTCTTGTTCCAAATTGCCGCAAGAATAGATCAAAACATGTGCCAGATTTGAAATGGTTCAAATAGATTACCTTACCTTACCAATCAGACCAAGGCCGGCGTGGTCTCTGCTGTACACAGAAGTTGTCTACATTGTAATCAGTCCATGGCTGTCCCTCGCCAGCCTCGCTGTCTGCGAAGAGTCCGCAGGTCGCCTTCTACTTGATCGATCCACCTTGCTCGTTGCGCGCCTCTTCTACTTGTACCTGTCGGTTCGGTTCGAGAACCATTTTAACAGGTTCCGTTTTCCATCTGCACTCCACTGTAGATCGTACGCAGCACCTTCCGTTCAAAGACACCAAGGGCGCGTTGGTCCTCCACTAGCAATGTCCATGTTTCGTGGTCGTAGAGAACTGCCGGTCTAATTAATGTCTTGTAGATGGTCAACTTTGTAGTTCGGCGAACTTTGTTCGACCCAGCGTCCTTCGGAGTCCAAAGTAGGCACGATTGCCAGCCATTGTATCTCTCTGCTGGTGTCGTTATCGGCGGTCATTAGTGAGCCCAGGTACATGATAAACTGAACTCGTGGTAGGAGGCTAACATTGTCTTCTCGTGAGCCTCTTCCCTTCATGTATTTTGTTTGCAACGCATTAATCACAAGCCCAATCCTACCAGCTTCAGCCTTAAATCTGATGTACGTTTCCACCATCGTCTCAAAGTTACGTGCTACGATATCAACGTCGTCGTCGAAGCCAAATAGTTGGACAGACTTCCTGATGATCGTGCCACTCGTGTCTATCCCAGCTCTTCGAATCACACCCTCCAATGCAATGTTTAACAACAAACACGACAATCCGTCACCTTGCATAACCCTCTCCGAGATTCGAAGGGACTCGAAAGCGTCCATGATACTCGTACGAACCACATCACTCGATCCATCGCTGCTTTGACCAACCGCGTCAATTTTTCCGGAAATCCATATTCGTGCATAATCTGCCATAGCTGGTCTCGATCGATTGTATCATACGCTGATTTCAAATCGATGAAAAGATGATGTGTTGGCACGTTGTATTCGCAACATTTCTGCCGAATCGCGAAAATCTGGTCCGAAGTAGCGCGGGCACTCATGAATTCCGCTTGGTATTGCCCCACGAACTCCTTTGCAATTGGTGACAGGCGGCGGCGGGAGAGCGCTCAGTAGCGTGATAAGGAGTGTATCGAAAATAAGCTATCCACAAACTTTCTTTCAAATTATGTTGAAAATTCATACAAAAAATTGATCCTTTATTGTACGAGGTTAAACTTGAACATAATGAAGACCGGATGAAATTTAAGTTATTCCTTCACGAATTTTCGAACATTGGATCGAATGTTCTTTATCAAGTTCCGGACAAGTGTTGTATCGCATTTTTTGGACGCTTGAGCCCAAATTTTTTTGAACTCCTGCATGTTCCCAGCTGCCTTACCAGTCTTCTTGAAGACCCTCCTCACGATTGCCCAGTAACGTTCGATGGGTCGAAGCTGAGGGCAATTTGGTGGATTGATATTTTTCTCAACGAAATCTATACCCTTTGCCACTAGCCAATTGAGAGTGATTTTGTTCTTATATAAAGGCAACAATCTCTTCTGGAGACACTCAGATCGATAGATTTCCGCATTTATAGTTCCGGTAGTGTAAAAAATGGTTGACTTCAAACCACAGGAACATATTGCTTGCCAGTACCTTTAGACTGAATTTCTCCACTGGAATCGACCTGTCCGCATCGCTCACATCCTCCCCAACGACGGCAATAAAGTATTGTGGACCTGGAAGGGTTTTTGAGTCCTCCTTTACATAGGTCTCATCATCCATCAAAACGCATGCATCCGGACGCTGCAAAAGACGCGAATACAATTTCCGGGCCCTTGTTGCTGCTCGCTTCTTCTGTTCTGCAGAGATTTTCTGCTTCTTGTAGGTCTTCAGGTGGTTTCGCCTCTTGATACGCTGGATCATTCCGACACTCGTTCCTGCTTTTTTGGCCAAATCACGTATTGACATTGATTTGTTCTTCATGATTAGAGATACCACTTTCTGCTCCAGTTTCGGGTTGCAAGAATCGGGTGTTCTGCCTCTTCCTGGTAGCTCATCCAAAGAATAGTGTTCCCCAAACTTATTAATGATGGTTTTAACACTCGCATGATGAATTCCAAACCGCTTCGCCAATTTTCGCATAGTAATACCCTTCTCACTTAGCCATGTGCCCAGAACCTTAATTTTCACTTCCTTTTCAATACGCGACATTTTGAAAACGCAGAATTTGAATCGCACAAACAAGTAAACAAAAGAAAGCTGACAGTCAAACGCACTGCATGCAGTGTTCAGAGCATAAAAAAACCATCACAAATACATGCGTACAACGCAAATGTATGTGGATAGCTTATATTCGATACACTCCTTAGTTGCAGCAATCCAGCTTGTCACCCTTTTTATAGATGGGACACATTATTCCTCCCATCCAATCCTCCGGTAAACATACCTCCTCCCAAACCTTGGGTAATTGCCCAGTGCAGTGCCCTGGCCAGTGCTTCACCACCGTATTTTCATTGCTCGCTTGGGAGTTGGTCAACTCCAGCAGCTTTCTTGTTTTTCAACCGACCAATTTCCTCCTCAATTTCCTGAAGGGTTGAGGTCGGGATCCTGTCATCTTCTGCGCGTGTTCCTAGATTTATTACCATATTGCTTTCGTTCGCTGTAATATTGTCGTTCAGGTGCTCGTCGAAGTACTGCTTCCACCTTTCAATCACCTCACACTCTCCTGTGAGAAGGTTGCCATCCAGGTCTCTACACGTATCAGCTTGTGGTACGTAGCCTTTACGCGAGCTGTTGTTAGAACATGGTCGATTTGATTCTCTGTTCGTTGATCAGGTGATCTCCAAGTGGCTTTGTGGATGTCTTTACGGGGGAAAAAGGTACTTCAGGCTACTAAACCACGGGAGGCCGCAAAGTTCACGCACCGTTGACCATTATCGTTCGATACGGTACGCAGGCTGTTAGGCCCTATTACCGGTATGTACATTGCCTTCCATCCTTCCTGAGCATTTTCTGTCGCCAATGACGACTTTTACGTCCCGCTGCGGGTAGCCATCATATACTTGCTCTAGCTGCGCGTAGAACGCTTCTTTTTCGAATCTTTGCCGATTGACCCTGGGCTCTGGCAAAACCTTGAGGTAGTTTAAAATCAACTACCAGGTCCCAGGGCTGGTCTGGTTCTTTACCATTTTGGAAAGAAGCACACAAGTGTTGCTAGATCAGTGGTAATGCAGCCCAAAAATGCTTCTGAAAATCCGCCAGTACAACCTTTTAACAAACATTTTTATACTGAGATAGTGACCGATGGTCAAGTACAGCATTTGCGAATAGTTGGAATGTTGCACTTGATCATATAAACGCAGTTGAATAACCTGCATAGTTTATTATCACAACCTAGCGCACTTTTGGAAAGCATTATCACATAGGGGAGCCTGTTCCATTATTCATCTCATGATCCATTATTCATAATATTCGGAATTGTAGGAATTGGATGTATGAATCAATTTGTTCCTTTTGTTATTTAGTTACTTTCAACTTCCAAAAATTAGATAAGATTAAATTTAAGTAAACACTTAGAAATCCGATGCTTTCGTTTTCAAGTTGAGCGTATTGCTAAGAGATGAGATGAAAATGGAAATGGTAACCCAAGATTATATGCTTGTATCAAAGCTTTCTACCGAGAGGCGATTTTGCTTACTTCATTCTAGATATTTAGTTTTGGAGCTCTTACAGTGCGCATCGGCAATTGACGATATACTACGTCATCAAGAGCAAGTCCTGTTAAAGAATTTCAAATAAAATTCAAGACAAAGCCCCTGAAACTGAATGAAAAATCCTGTCTGGTGCAAACGAAACATTCCAGGAACGAGTGAACTAGTTAACAGACAGACGCAAGTTAATAATTAAGACAAGTAATAAATGTATTATCTCTCTCATCATATCAAAAGCTTTTGAGGTGCGCATCGACAATGGACGATTTACCTTGTCGTCAAAAAGAAGTTTTGCTGAAGAACTCAAAACAAATTTCAAGACAAACTCGTGAAACAAAAAGCAAAATCTCATCTTGAAACGAGAGAGCAAGCTCTGAATTACAGTAATATCAAGCAAAACAGGTATTTTGGAAGATATTGTTGACAATCAATCACAAGGTAATAGATTATAGTTGCAAATGACTGATGAATACTCTTCTCCCTACAGCCTTACATACCAACAATTATCCCTCCCTCCCCAATCCAGTGGGTAGTGATGCAACATCATTGTACACTTCTAGTGTGCACTGATAAAGAATGTGCACACCAAAAAGTAGTCGTCGGAAATGCCCTATTGCAGTCTTCTCCGTGTACGCTTTGCTAATCCGATCACTCTACATGAATATTAATGTATGTGTGCTATGATGAAGACGTCGTTTGGCTACAGTAACCTTTATTCAGTAAAATGGCGTCGAATCAAGAACGCGTGCGCGAAGCAATTTTGCACAAAAGAGTGGAAAGTCCAGATATGTCGCACGGCGATATTGCCAAGTCATTAAAAATCGCAAAATCGACGGTTACTAAAGTGCTAAAAAACTTTCAGCAGCGCTTAACTTTAAAGAGAAAGGTCGGTTCCGGAGGTAACCATGATTCTCGTTTCGTCGCGGAGAGGAAGAAAGTGATTAAAGAATTTAAGAAGAAACCGAATATCTCCGTTCGTGATGTGGCGAAAAAAGTGAAAATGTCTCCATCGTTCGTTCAGAAAGTGAAGAAAAGTGCAGGCTTGAAATCATTCAAAGTAGGTGTTGCTCCAAATCGTAACGACAGCCAGAACAAGAGCGCAAAATCTCGATCGAGAAAATTATATGACACTATGCTGAAGGAATACGACTGCATAATATTGGACGACGAAACATATTGCAAAGCTGACTTTAAGCAGATACCGGGACTACAGTTTTATACCTCGTTGCAAAGAGGAAATGCTGCTGATCGTTTTAAGCAAAAAAAATTGTCGAAGTTCCCAAAAAATACCTCGTATGGCAGGCAATACGTGGATGCGGTCTCAGAAGTGACATCTTCATCACGACTGGCACTCTAAATGGACAAATTTACGTAAACGAGTGTCTGAATAAACGACTGTTGCCGTTCATTCGGGAACACAACGGTTCGGTGCTGTTCTGGCCTGACCTGGCATCTTGTCACTATGGAAAACTGGCTAAGGATTGGTACATTGCTAATGGTGTAAATATTGTCCCAAATTATTACAATCCGCCAAATTCGCCAGAACTCCGTCCGATCGAAAAGTATTGGGCTCTGGTCAAGAGGAATCTTCGAAAAACGAATAGCGTAGCAATTGATGAGAAAAGCTTCAGGCGTAACTGGCAGAAAGCTGCAAAATTGGTGACGGATGACACTGTGCAAAAACTGATGGAAGGTGTCAAACGAAAGGTGCGGGCATTTGGATATAACAGGTCAAATTGACTTAACTGTATATGTTTTATATTTGTATTTTTATGAAGTCTTAAATAAATGATTTACTTTTGATTTTCTCATATTTTCCATTTAATACCACTAATTTCCCGTTGACTACTTTTTGGTGTGCACATTCTTTAGTGTATCCCGCAAAATTCAAATCCCCCATGGGAAGAAACGTTGCGTAGCCCATTCAACTATACCCTGATGTATTATGTAAGGTTTGAGTTCCAGTACTCAAACTGGTGACCTGGCGCCTCGCCCCCTTATACGTCAATAAAATAAAAAAAAATAAAAAAAATATTGCGATCTGGGGGCGACCCCGGCGTATTGGTTAACATCCATACCTCTCACGCTAAAGTCACGAGTTCAAATCTCACCCCCGGACAAGTTACGAAAATACCCAAAAAGGTATTTGAGTGACTACGACAGGAGATGAACCAGCCCTGGGCTGAAAATCTCGATAATCAAGTAACTAAAAAAAAACTAGATTGCGATCTTTGCCGATTGTCCTGGCCCGTATTAAGTTCTGTATTATTTGTAACATTGATTTTTTTTAAGGGCGGCTTGTATGGCCTTCCCGAACTCCCTGTCTCTCTGGAGGACCATCGTGCACAGCACTGTTTAGAGTCCCACGCTGGCACGAGGACGATGGTCAGACGCTCAGATAGACTGCACCCTTTGAAGAGGGCAGCCCCCCTTCCCTGTCAGCATATGACCAAAGTCCCACCGGGGTTGGTTATTCGATTCTTTCCAATGGTTACTCATACCCCAATCGGCACCACGGGGAGGTAGGGATAGGAGTTACTAGACAAGAGCCTAAGTCACTTTCACTTTTTTTTAAAAACAATATTTTAAAAAACTTTTGAGCATATTAGTAGAACGATTGTGATTGGGATTCTCCTAGTTTCCCAAAAGCCTAAGGATCGCAGTAGGCTCTATTTCATACCTGCAGGTACGCGAAATACCATTGTTACGCATTTTCCAATCATTTACCAATTTTTACAACACCGGTGCAGTGATGTTTTTGCGTTCAGACCAAAGTGAGCATGAGCATGAGCATAAGCATGATTGACCGCCCACGGATGCAATTCCGTTATTGCCAGATCAGCTGTATTTGCACAAAGGACCAAAAGATGATATTTGGGACTACGACAGTGGTTGTGGTATTTTTCTCTAAAATCTAGTTCTAGATACTAGCATATCTTCACCCACAATACCCGCGAACGACGACACTTTGGACCTGAGCTCGCTTGAAGGAGAATCACCAACACACAACAGCGCAATTGATTGTATGCCATTTTTTTAAATGAATCGCGAGCACGGCGCGATCCCACGACACGCAATACACATCTATTTCAGCTCACCGGAACCAATTGCACACGCACACTAGTAATCCGCGACGAAGAACAACGTAACGCGCGACGAGGTGCTACTGCCGCCGACGTCGCGCTACATAATACCGTTGTGTTGTTGTTGCCGCTGATGCGATGCAAACTACTGCCAACACACACACAACCACGCACCTCTATATCTTTACGTTTTGATGAATCACATCCAGGGTGGGCGAAAAAAAAACAAAAATCCAATCTACCAATCTCACACCAACACCACTGCGCTTCTCCCAAAAAGTGCAAACGAAACCGACAGACATAGAGAGAGCGCTATCACCTCAGCGCGAGAGGGAGAGGTTGAGCGAAAAAAAAATTCAGCAAGACAACTTTTCTTCACTGCCAATGGAGGCTGAGAGCCAAGCAAAACACTATTTTTTCACCACTTTTACAAACTTTTTAGCGACGGAAAATATCACTTCCACTAGCCTGGAGAACACTTTTCAGGCGCTTTCGAGTGCGATTTCACCCGCACAGTACGGACTTTTTCGCGAGCACAGAGGGTCTGCGTCTGATTGGCGTTCCGCAGTGAAACTCTCCTCTGTTTTTGCGTTCGAACCAAAGTCTAAATAAATTAAATTCAAATCACAATTTGGATCATCGTTGAAGATGCCCTCAGGTCTCCTCATTCGATGTCGCAGCTTTGATTCCATCGCGTTGTCTATGTCCATGACTGTAAAAACATGATTCTTGCGGATTCTTAACGCAATTCAATCAGTACAATAGGAAAAAATGTTCATTCGATAGAATCACTTACCTCTAGTTTTTCTAGAAGTACCTATACTCATCTAATTAGTAAAATGGGCTGTTTTGGTACGTAAAGCATAACATTCGACGCCTTTAAAAATTGAAAACACCAGGTTGTAACTCCTCGCCACTTGATTAATGTGACTGAAGAGCGTAGGCGTAATAACAAACAAGATGTCAGTATGTTTTAGTTTAACGGCGAGTTTCCAGTGCTAGCAGTTTAACAGGCGAAAAACCTAAGGCGTGATAACACTCTAAAAATAAACAGGGCGTATTTTGGTTTTTATCAACTTTTAACTCAATAAAACATATTTCGGCATATATTGTGTGAAAAGGTTAAGCACTGTATTATTATACAAGATATGCGCATAATAAATGGTTTATTGGAGCTT
>JASCZW010014268.1:0-23331 GCA_034211315.2 Aedes japonicus
ATCAGTGTGGTTCTGTACAAGACACGACCGGTTGACGTAGACTACGTTGAACCAAGTGATGCATTATAATGTCAGGGAAATTCTGTGTGGCTATTATTAGCGTTAAAAAGGGTTTCTTCAAATTTATTCGTGCCGGTCGCTTAGCCTTTCCGATAGAAGCTGTGCTTAAGTCACAATGTGAGCGGGTGCGGCTCTTATGGGACATTATTAGACCAGCGTTTTGAAGCCAGTATGCAAGAAAATTCTATTGTACGCTCTTGAGATATTATTTGGCGGCCCTGAAAAGGGCCGTTTGGTTTTATGAAGTCGGTGCGTGGGAAAATTCTCATGTGCGCTCTTTGCCGTCTCCTTTGGCGGCCCTGAAAAGGCGCTTTGAGTTTAAATATGATTGGCACGGCCATGGTTGCATCGTTTCACGATGGACTATCTTTAAGGCCAAGAAGATAGTTGAGGAGATCTGTTAGGGAATATCAAAATTATAAAATTAATGATAGTTCTGTGCTCATTCTTATCGTCATAGTCGCTGAACATTACTAAATGTTTATTCGTATGTCATGCACTGTGGCTGAATGGCTTGCGTCTCGGAATTCTCACCATCGCCGGAACCATCAACAATGTTTTTGCATCGTTTGGGGGATTTCTCTGGTAACGACAGGCAGCGGAGGAAGTTCTGCAATACGTACATACAAAATATATATTTTGACTGATGCCTTGTCTCCTTTTTCAACATTCACCATTTTAAATACCGGCGCCATTCGGATCATTTGTATACAATCTGAGTTGTAGTATGCGCTTTGCATAATTCAACTTCAAAGAAATCAAAGACTTGCAATTTATGCAATTTTAGACAATTCTTGATTTCAAGGGTAACAATAAACATTTGATAACACTCTAGAAGTTGAAGTTACGGTAAATTCGTTGATTAGAAAATGTCGGAAACAGGTTTACAGTGATTCTTATGAAAACACAATAATCCAGTGCGGAACGTTTTTTTTAAAAGTGTTCAAAGTTCTGAAAAGTTTTATCCAAACTGAAAATAAATGTGCAACAAGTATCATTCGGTGGTTTTTGTAAGGTTCTGCTGCAGGTATATAGGGTACATGTCCCTTGACTCAATCGATTATGTAGCGTCTCGAATTGCAATTTTGTACCATAACTCATACAGCTAGAAACGATATTCAACTAGTCGTACCTTCATGCTAAGGACACGCTTAACAAGGCGTTTGTGGTACTAGACATGAGAGAGGTCATGACGTCAACATTATTGAGTCTCTAAATTAGAAAAATTAGTAATCTCCATTTAATTCAACTACATTTCTGTATCTCGACAGATATGCAGCATTTCGTCTCGATGTGCAGACACTTCAGTGTCTGGTAATCTAATAACTCGACTGGTATTAGTCGAGTTATTAGTACGAGACACACTGAAAAGTCTGACATTGCCGGTATCTGACCGAATAAGCAGGATGCTAGTTGGAATGTAAGTGGATATTATAATTTTTCTTCTAAATTACAGTTACAAGTATTCCACTAAACGGCTCAAACCCTCTAGGATTCATTATTGAGTCGAGACACTTTCGATGGATATGGATATCATTAAGGATTCTTATTCGGACGAATTTCAGTTAGAGTTTGTTTATTTCCTCGCTCCGAACGTTTGGCCATGTTAGGGTATACTATACAGAATATAAAGCTACTTTATGGCACATCTTGATGACTTTCTCATGCGATCAATCAGCCATTTTCCATTTCCAAAACATTTAAAATTCCCCACTATTTGTCATTTAGTTATATAGGTGTTGGTATGAGTAAGTCCATCGAGAAAAATACACGACCGCTCACTCTGCCTTTCCGTTGAAAACTTTTTTATGTTACCACGTTTTTGCTATTAGTGATGGATACATTAGGCCATGAGTTGGGTATATAAAGGTTAAATGCATTGCACTAAAATATGGTCTATGGTTTTTCTTGTGAAATTATTATTCATGTTTCTATATGTGAATATCAGGTAAATTAGTGAAGATCCATATAAGCTAAAACGTTAAAGGAAATCGAAATAATAATAGCAAATGTATTGGAGTCTCGCATGAAAAAGTGAGGTGGGTTATAAAAATATCGTTATTCTTTACAATGGGTATGGGAGAAAAGGTTTGGTTAACATATGATAAATTCTTATAAATATAAAATAAACACCTGAGAAATAATCACCGCGATTAAAGGGCTTTGATTTATTTTCCACTGATTTTTATGGATCTGCACGCATAGCACACTGTTTGCCTAGTAACAACTTGGCAAAATCCAATATAGGTCGCCAATCGACCGAAATGTAAAATAAACTCTTATTCAAATAACTCTCTTAAATAAGAAATTGAATTGATTTATTGATTCATCGCGGGTTGCGCTACCCGGATAAAAATAACCATACAATTACATTACATTAATATAAAATAACATTAAAATCTATTTCTGACGATGAATCTTATTGTTATTAAAATCCAGATAAAAGGAAAAATGCATATTGTCGTATACAATTGATCTACAATTGACTCCATATGCTTGGATTTTCAGCAATTGTGAAACAATACAATTAATAGTTATTGGTTCAAATTTGTTCGGAAAAATAATGGTTTTTCTATAGTTAAGATACATAACAACCCCCCTTTTCTATTGACGATGTCTCAGTTTACATTAGAATCTCTTGTGATAATAATAACTCCTATTGTCATCTTATAGTTGTGAACAATATGATTATTGCACATACAGATTCTATTGTATGGTTTACAATACATTCAATTGTAGGCACTGAGATTTTTGGCATGTTCAGGTAGCCAGCTAGGAAAAAAATTTCGTCGACGGAGGTGTCCTGCTCTCGCCTTGTGGCGAGCTCTCCACCGAAACAGTGGCGTTTTTGCCAGTCGTGACGAACAAATTAGCACTAGATTAAATAAGCACCTAAACCAAACGAAATATTAATTTAATTCTTTTATAAACAACTCTAAACTGGATTGGTTGTCCCTCAAAAGGACGGATTATTTATTAATTGGGTTGCGCCTACCAGCTGGTAAAATTTTCCCAACGGCTCCATACCGGGCGTTTTTGCAGTTCACGGCGAACAGATCGCTACAAACCAAATGAAACAAAGTCTAACTCTTGTATAAACAACTCTTTTAATTCGATTGGTTGCTTCCTCAAAGGACGGTTATCAATTTAAAAGGTTTGCGCCAACCAGCTGGGTAAAATTTTTACCGACGGCTCCGCACCACTCATCGAGCACCGACCGACCTAAAATTAGTTCATAATAAACAACTCTTTTATTTTAATTTATTGTCCTCAAAAGGTTAGTTATTTTCACCTTCTGCTGCTCGCCCCAAAGACGCTTTCCCCAAACAATAAGTTTCGAAGTCGCGGCGAAACAAAACGGTGGGGTGGTGGATGATGGCTTGCACAAACCGGCGATGGTAACCCCCATGATCCGCCATTTTACCTCGCGACGATCTTCTGTTGGGAGGGCAGGCCACCACCATCTCTGCTACACGCGACCACCAGCTACCTCTGCGACCAGCTCCACTGCCGGACGAATGAAGCAGCTGTCTGCGACCAGCGACCAGCTCCACACAGCTTCAATGCTGCCAAACGGCGGGCAAATTTTCCTGGTGTTCGTTTACACCGCTCTCAACTGCATGCAGGACGATACATGGAGAACCGGTGTATGATTGGTTAAAGTCTCTCCTAATACAAACAAGAAGAAGATGCAAGACGTTCCAACGCCAGCTAGTTAAATCTGTGATAGGAAATTAATTAAATTTACTCTATAAAATGACATTATAAGACATCTACATATATTTGCGTTATTTTCAATGGTTTACTATTGTTTAGAGAATAATGTTTGACAACAATTGAATTGGAGCGCGGTAAAATTTCCGACCGATTGAAGAAGAAATCATTGTAAAATCTATCGTGGATTCTTGGAGTTATTCAGCGTTACAAAACAATGCGGTTTTTCGTGACCGGTCATGATAATGCGGATTCTCGAATTGACACCCTACCCTTGCCGTGAGACGTGAGTCTACGTCAACCAAAGAAAATGAATAGTTGAGACAGATTCCCTGTTTGGCGTGCAGAGTAAAAAAACGTAAAATGGTCGTTGGGAGCATCGAGTCTAAGAAGGTTAAGTGATGCTCTATTTCTAGTCAAACGGTTGGGACATAAACATCAACTAAAGTCCTAGCTCTATATGGCTTATGTTTATAGCGCCATTACTCGCTCTCTGGAAAGAGAAGAATGTCTGAAAGTAGAAGAACGGGTGATGAAAGAATACATATTTGATTTCTTGGATTGCTGCAACAACATTGCGTTACTGTAATATTGCATTTTATTTCATTTTACTGACGTTTAAGGGTATGTAACTCCAAGCTACCACTCTTAGTTCAAGTACTCAAACCTTACATATAACACCAGAGGATAGTTGACTAGGTTTCGCAATACTAGAAGTGTACAATAATATTGAACACTGCCCACAGGATGAGAGTAGGGTGGAAAATTGCTGGTATGTAAGACTGTAGGAAGAATGTGTCATTGACTATGTTAAACCAAATGTACTTTTGATAAATTGTAAATGGGATCTGTCAAAATACCTATATAGTTAAAATAGCTGATGCAGATATGCCGTAATGTTTTCGTTCTATTACGTTTTGAGTTGAAGCAGGTGACTATTGGACCACGGTGACTTTGGGCTGAGATACATGATTGGAATAAATCACACCATCGAATCAACGATGGTTGGAAATAGATCACATCATCGTCAACAATAATCTGAAACTAGATTGATATCATAATTCCAATCTATAATAAACACACGAACAGTCTTACATCTGAGAAATGCTGGCTGGTCAGCGTCAAGATCCAATGGCTTCCCCAAATTTCAACTAAGTCCTAAAACGCACATTTCTATTCAGTACGTCCTTATCTTGAGTTCAGCCATAGAATGAAAAATTATTGACTCGTTGATTGAAAGGGGGCTTGACTTGCCGAAATGTGTCATCCGATGCTTTTCATTATGGCAGAAGCGGTTAATGATCAGCTCAAAAACTGCATTGCAAAGTCATTTCCGAACTATGTTATGTAGATGATAGAACGGTTGAAGGTGGTGGAGGCCCGGTATGGACCTACTCAGCCGAATTCAACTCACGACTAGACTTTTTGTAAAGATTATTGTATGTGTGGCTCCTCTAATTGGCTGGCCGGTAACAACGAGAAAATTGACAGGGTTTGATGTAGCTATCGCTAATGATAGTCACCACAGAGGCACCTTCAACAAATATCTGCACATTTTGGAATCGTTCGTCCAGCCATTTTCGTCAAAATCAATCACACCTAATTTCACTGACTTTGAGTATCGCCAATCATCATAATTGAAAAAAAATCAATCTACTCAAAAAAGTCCTTCATAGGGGATTCTCGTCCAAAATTCGAATCCAATTCTTTGGAGTTCATTATAAATCAAGAGACAGAACCAGCTTTTTCGGCTGAAAGTCTATTAAATAAAGACATCTAATCTTATCTTCATTATAAATCCGAGGATAACTTATCCGCAAGCCAATGGAACCTCAAATTCCTCTCCTCAGCCGAACAAAGATTCTGCCTGCAACCAACGCAGCCATTGGCTTTCGTTAGTAATTACTAAACAGATGGTTTTCTAAAAAGTTAAACAGCTTAGCTTAGCTTAACGCAAGCTTAGCCTTAGCTTAGCTTAGCTTAGCTTGACTGACTGCACGTATCGATGGTTGCTACTCCGTGATTGATCAGAATCAGTGAAATTGCACAATGAATCAACTGAATGGGGCTGGGAGTAACCGACCATTCTCACTGTACACGTTTCAGTGACTCAATTTCTTTAATAATCAATAACGGCGCCGGCCACGTCCTTGCAATCAGTTGGGAATAGAGAAGGAAAGTTAGTGTGACCTTTGCTGATTAGGGACCGTGTTTACCTCTGCATCCCCACAAAGGTCACAGGAGGGTTTTCTATGTTACTAGGGTAGGGCTCGATGGATCAGGATTCACCTTGATAAGTGATGTGATCATATATATATTATGCATTATAAAATTATATGAACATTCACACATACATACACATGTATACATACACAAACATACACATACACTCAGTAGCAGAAAAAAAAAATAAAAAACCGAGCAAAACCCTGCTCCCAAAAACCACGTTGTTCAACCCCCGTCTCCCCGCCAACCATCAATACTTCCAAATGAAAATCCGACAATCCAATAACTAATGTATAGACCTTATGCGATCAAAACCTCATGCCGACAAAACTTACAGACCCGAAGCTATCACAACATATGCGAAAAAAGCCATCCCTGGACACAGCAACCCCAAAAATCCGCACCCCTGTGAAGGACCAGGTAGCACACTAAAAACCTCTCCACAGCCTACAAAAATACAGAAAACAATGTGGACAAAACTTGAAGTACCTCCACAAAGTGGTCGGACCACAGCTGGCGTCAAAGTTGACACACCAACACGAGCACCTCCCACCCTCACCCAATACTAACCCCGCCGAAACATCGGTGCAAAAAAAAAAAAAAAAAGCCGAGGTGAATCCATCTTATTAATACACATGATTTGTTACGCGTGAAATATCCCAAACAACTAGTGTAACCCACGAAGAACTTTGAAAATATGGCATTCAGTATGAATTGGTTTGTGAAAACTACGTATACAGTGTTATACAGTATTATTAATAAAATTCATCGGCTTCCTCACGCAACAAGGTCAGCATCGGGTGAAAAAGGAAATGCCCACGTTGGTACGTCAGCCCCGACGCGGCTGCAGTCCAAACCACCCTATGAAACAGTTCAGATCCCGCCCACAATCCTCCGTACCCCTACAAGCCCCGAAGAAACCTCCAATATGCCACCCAAACCCCTCACAGAAACACGGACCCTTGAAATCTTCACGTCCAAAAATGACTCCCCTCACACATGCCACGACAACCCCAAATCCATAAACCCTATCAACATGAAACCCTGATCACACCAGGTCCACACATTTTGCACAATGCCGTCAAACCTTCATCCAAAAACACCGACAATTAACAAAGTTACAGGAGGCTGAACATGGAGTCTTCCGCCAACAAAACCCCGCCCGGCCTCTCTCATGCCACTGAGTGTACATACACATACATATACATACATATCGAAACAAAAAATATTGGAATGGGACACAAAAGGAGAAAATGGAAAGAAGCTCACCCGGGTTTCCAGAACATTCCATTGCTGTGGTTGTAACATCGAGCAACCAGAGCAGGTCCGCATACCCTCCAGATAACATTCTGTTCTTAAGGAGATGGTCGACCATGAACGCTCACGACCATTAACCAAACATCTCCGAGTGACGCGGGTGAACTCGAGCTCCTCCTGTCGCCGCAAGGCTGTATGTTCAGGGTTCCGTCTGCACCGGGGACACTTTGTTTTTACACCAGTCGAAAGCCTCGTGTTGGACCGCAATCAACTCTTTATTGACCGAATCATTATCAAGATGAAAAGTTCAACACTACACAATAATTTCCACTAAATATCTAATTTTCTCGAAAATTTGCAGATAAAATAAGCGGCGAAGCACAAACACGTCAGTCCCGGAGCGCGACCTACTTCGATCCAGATGGTTTTCTAAAAAAGTTAAGTCTACAAACTCCGACAAACGTCCGAGACGGCTATAGAGCACTGGTATGGTTTGTGGGCCTGTTAAGTTATATGTCGAAAGTATATCCATCTCCTTGATGCCTAAGTTAATGCCTAAAAGACTCAAAAAAGGTTACGATCCATTCCAAGCTCTCATGAACAAGCCTTCCATGGTCACAATTGAACTTAATGTAGTGAGGTTAGGAATAGAAATCTAACACTTACTGTCTGCCAGTTATGAATACTAAAGGGTTTGAGCTGTTTAGTGGAATAGCTGTAACTAGAAATTAGAAGAAAAATTAGTATTGGCTTGTTAAGTCGTGTTATTAGTACGAGACACTGAAGAAGTCTGCACATTGTAGATGAAATACGCGTATCTGTCAAGATAAGCAAAGGTAATTGGAATTAAATGGAAAATACCTAATTTTTTCTTCTAATTTCTAGTTGCCATTTATGGCCAAAATGTTTTCTGTAACCATTGGGACTGTATATAAACTTTGATCCGAGAGAGAGAAAGAGAGGCTACTTCGTCTTTCGCAACTCTTATAGTCTATTTTAAGAACGCAGGTATTGTGAAGCTATTTTTGTGTACAATAAGTTTCGCTGCAATACATTATCTCTGAGAATATCTTCGAGTATGATTTTCTGTAAAATTGATGATAATCAAATTAATGATAACCTTACCACAGGACCAAAAACTTCAAACTGAGCAACGGAACACTATCGATGATTCCCTCCTTTAAGTCACAAATTTGTCAAAGAAGCAGTTCTCTTCTCCAAAACACCGTAGGATGATATTATTGTCTACATGGTGAGCACATTATTAACCAAAAAAATTACATTATTAAATAGGTATACGGAATTTACTACCAAACTATCAAACGAAAACAAGCAGCAAGAAAAATTCACGTCAGCTATATTGCGCGGCCTACCACGATTTTCTGAAGCAGCTGTATCGTTCTCAAGATATGCGTAAATTCTAAAAGAAGCTCAATTTGCCGCTTCATGCCGCGATCCAAAATGTGTCGGGATAAAGTTGGAGCTATCTTGCCGGAGGTGACGTGAGGTGATTGAAAGGTGGAAGCAGCACTTCGATGAACACCAGAATAAGGAGTGTATCGAATATAAGCTATCCACAAACTTTCTTTCAAATTATGTTGAAAACCGGATATTTTATTCATGCAAAAAATTGATCCTTTATTGTACGAGGTTAAACTTGAACATAATGATGACCGGATGAAATTTAAGTTATTCTTTCACGAATTTTCGAACTTTGGATCGAATGCTCTTCATCAAGTTCCGGACAAGTGTTGCATCGCATTTTTGGACGCTTGAGCCCAAATTTTTTGAACTCCTGCATGTTTCCAGCTGCTTTACCAGGCTTCTTGAAGACCCTCTTCACGATTGCCCAGTAACGTTCGATGGGTCGAAGCTGAGGGCAATTTGGTGGATTGATATTTTTCTCAACGAAATCTATACCCTTTTCCGCAAGCCAATTGAGAGTGGTTTTGGCATAGTGAGCCGACGCTAAATCCGGCTAAAACAGTGGAGGTGGACTATGGTTCTTATATAAAGGCAACAATCTCTTCTGGAGACACTCAGATCGATAGATTTCCGCATTTATAGTTCCGAGTAGTGTTAAAAATGGTTGACTTCAAACCACAGGAACATATTGCCTGCCTACTAGTACCTTTCGACCGAATTTCTCCACTTCAATCGACCTGTCCGCATCGCTCACATCGCTCCCCAACGACGGCAGTAAAGTATTGTGGACCTGGAAGGGTTTGAGGAGTCTCATCGTCCATCAAAACGCATGCATCCGGACGCTGCAAAAGACGCGAATACAATTTCCGGGCCCTTGTTGCTGCTTGCTTCTTCTGTTCTGCACTTTGTTTCGAGATTTTCTGCTTCTTTTAGGTCTTCGAGGTGGTTTCGCCTCTTGATACGCTGGATCATTCCGACACTCGTTCCTGCTTTTTTGGCCAAATCACGTATTGACATTGATTCGTTCTTCATGATTAGAGATACCACTTTCTGCTCCAGTTTCGGGTTGGGAAGAACCGGGTTTTCTGCCTCTTCCTGGTAGCTCATCCAAAAAATAGTGTTCCCCAAACTTATTAATGATGGTTTTAACACTCGCATGATGAATTCCAAACCGCTTCGCCAATTTTCGCATAGTAATACCCTTCTCACTTAACCATGTGTCCAGAACCTGAATTTTCACTTCCTTTTCAATTCGCGACATTTTGAAAACGCAGAATTTGAACCGCACAAACAAGTAAACAAAAGAAAGCTGACAGTCAAACGCACAGCATGCAGTGTTCAGTGCATAAAAAACCATCACAAATACATGCGTACAACGCAAATGTATGTGGATAGCTTATATTCGATACTCTCCTTAGCGCAGAGGGGGAATTTCAGGACAACAGGAGGCTTCATCGGTATGATGGACGAGGGTGATGTTCCAACTCCCACGATAAGTAAAATTAAGGATGCTATCGAATCGCTTAAGAATAACATGACAGCTGGGAAGGGAGGAACTTATAAAAACGGGCCCGGACAAGTTGGCGACTTGTCTACATTGACTGATAGTCAGGATCTGGAATACAGAACATCTACCGGGGGAGTAGAAAGAGGTTATACCAACAATCAATATGCAACTAGCGATTTTAATTTGATTCACTGTTGTCGAATCCCTTGGTCCGAATTACATCTTGAAGCCAGCACCTTGCCATACATATTTGCGCCTTTGTTTTGATTTGCTGTGTTATTTTGACAGAATATTTGAGAGTGTGTTCGTGTGAGTTCATTATTAGGGGCGCATTATTAAGCTTGGGACCGAGCTTGGGACCGATGTGCTAGTACTGACTTAGCCAAGAAAAAAATCGTTTTGTATGGGACCTACTGGTCTTAGAGTTAGTCTATGGTTATACGCCCAATATACGAAGAGGGTAATAAGTTAGAATGTGAGAACTATCGAGCGATCATTATTCTCAACGCGGTCTACTAAGTGCTGTCCCAGATTATCTTCCGGCGTCTATCGCCGCTGGCAAGCAGATTTGTGGGAAGTTATCAAGCCGGTTTTGTGAACGGTCGATCAACAACTGCCCAAATCTTGTATCTTGTATCTACATTGAGGCATATCTCCCAAAAGTGTCGCAAATATCAAGTCCCTGTATACCACCTATTCATCGACTTTAAGGCCACATACGATACTATTGATCGTGAAGAGCTATTGAAGATTATGGACGAGAAAACCAGGTACTCAATGATCTGGCGATTGTGGGCACAGCCGAGGATGGAGAGATACAGCCGTGAATTCAAATTGAAGTCCGTCAGGACTTTTAGATGTCTTTTCACATCTCCATCTAGTATTTTATTGTAACGAATAAACAACTGAGCGCTATTTGCTGCTTGCAGTTTTCCAAATTGATATAAAGGCAGTACATTAAGGAGGGCATCCAAATCAACTGATGGAGTACTTTTCATTACTCTTGTAATTGATATACCGGCAGTTACTTGTAACTTCTAACTTCTTGTAACTCCTTTTGAGCGGTTACTGCATTTGTTATGGGGCATCATATTAGAGAAGTATATGTAACTTTTTTTCGGGCTATTGCTACACAAATCCAGTGAACCATGTTTGGTCGTAGATCCCATGAAATCGTTTAACGTAGTCTACGTCAACCGTTCGTGTGTTGAACACAGCCCCACTGATTTTTTCAATACACGCGGAAGGTTAAATTTAGTTACTAGAACGACATATGTACCTTCAATTAATCGTTGATGCATTCTGAAATTCCAAGAGTCTAGTCAAATTCCAACCCCAGTACCAGCATTCCTCAAAAACCTCACATTTCAATTCGAAAAAAAAACCACCTTACCACCCTCTATGGAACTGAAATATGTTCACACGTTTAAGTTATGCACCACTTCTGCTGGTGGGGAGTTAAGCCTGAAAAAGTGTAACTTAACCCCTCCGACACACCGGCAACCGCAGCGCCACACTTGTAAAATATTATGCATGATGAAGTGTTTGAAAATTCTTGTCAGCACTATTCAATTTGCAACCGAGCAGTGTTGCCGCAAGTTGTGCCAGGATTCAGCAGCAAGAGCATACCGGTAGGCATGTCGTTTTTGTGGTCAGTTCTCCCGTAAGTAGTTCCGACCGAGTTTCCATTAAACCGAGTTGGCGCTGCTCTTGCCATTGGTAGTCAGTCACCCGGCCGTGGCGGCAGTCCCGAAGTGTAGTATGTGGCATTTAGTGGTTGGTGCGGTTTTCGGGAACCAGCTTCATCCATTAACTGGTGTGCCAACACTATTGCCCGTCGGAATGTTTAATCCTGGTTGCGAAACAAATTTCCAAGCCTCGATGAACGCCGTTGAGGAATTTTAAAATTTATTCAGATATTTTGTCCTGAGGTAAGAATCCACTTGCTTGCCAGAGCCGGGAATAAACATGTTGAGTTGCCCTTCTGTGTAGACAAGCAAATGAAGTAATTGAATAATGAATCCAGATAGTTTGTATCCATCCTTACGAAAGTTTTTTTTTTTTCTCTAGTCATGACGATGACCACCACCCTTAAGCATTGTAGAACACAAGAAACTTGCAGCACATCAGGCTCTGAACCAGTAGCCAATGGAACAAGGTACTACGACAAATGAATTATTTATGAGCTGGCGACTGACGTAGAATTGTAACTCACCCAGCCGTCGTCGTCGTCGTCGTCGGAGTTGACATCCTTTTTAGTCCTTCGACCAACGGACCCGGGGTGGGAAAGTACGCAGTGTCAGAGTGTGAACTACTGTAGGCACCATTGTAGTTTACCATTGCTAACGAAGTGGGAAGAGAGATGGATTGCAAACGAGATAACTTTATTTCCTGTCGATAAAAGTTTATCCTTTGTTTAACTACCACTGCGCTGGTCAGTTGATGCCAAGTGGCTGTGAACACAAATATTTGAACGGACAAATGATAGATACCATCGTTAACTTCTTTAAAGTAATAATTGAATTTATATCAACGAGCCAAACTAGTTATTTTCAATTGAGATATTTGGGAAGGACCAAGGGGTTTGAAAACAAATTACTTTTATGTTATTATTGGATGGGACCTACCTTAGCTCAGTCGTTGATGGCACGGCTGTTATTCTCGATTTGGTTAGGTATAACGGGTGGCAACTAAAATTTTGGAATTTCTTTCTCAAGCTGTCAAAAAAAGACAAACATAGTTGAAGAAGATCTGATTTATTCAAATGAAAGATACATTGTCCATTGTTGAAAAAAAAATTAGTGAACATTTGAAAACGGTCCGTAATCGGATGTTCGACGAAGCTTCCGTTTGATGTCGGAACAGGAGCGTTGTACGGCCTCCATGTCAACTTTGCGAATGCATCTCTTGATTCTACCAATCAACTGTTTGAAATTCGTGGCTCTCCAGTTGTTTTTGTACACCAAGGAACTCAAAACCCCGAAGAAATCTTCGATTGGGCGACACTGAGGCAGATTTGTCGGGTTGTGGTTTTTGGGTACAAATGGGATCGAATGGGTATTCAGGAACGATTGTGTTCTTATGGCGTAATGCGATGACGCTTTATCCGGCCAAAACACGTATTGTCCATCAGCATGATGTTTATGTAGAAACGGGATCAAAATTTTCTTCAAACATTCGTTCTGGTACACATCTTGATTGATTGCCAAACCAGAGGCTTGAACCATGGCTTAGAAATGCCTTTCTAGGTAAATGGCAATGTACAGCATCACTTTCTGTTCAAACTTATGTTCAAACTTATATTTTATGTTCGGAGGTGTAGTAGAACTATCCGTTTCCAGGAATCTGCGTCTTCGAAAGAGGGAAGTAGCTTTCGTCGTCCAAAACAAAACTTTTTCCGGAATAATTTTTAATCAACCAACGGCATTGGGATTTCAGCGTTGAAATCTGTGCATCAGTATATTACGGGGCTCGTGTCTTCTTTCGGCACTTTATTCCGACTCTTTTCAATGTTTTGCAGATGTACTGGTGAGAACAGTTGAACTTTTTTGCGGCATCCCGTTGGCTCAGTGAATCCTTGTTGTTGAAGGCACGAGAATGAGAACGAAGTCCTTTTGCGTCCATAATTTTGGCTGGTCTTCCACTACCTTGCTTGCGAGCAGTTGTTGGGGATCTTAGGATATGGTAAACAGTCGAAGTCGCAACATTTTCGCTTTTAAAATGTTGTACCGTATACGTTTTGCCGAGATTTCTGTGCAGTTCGTAGAACTGTACAACGCGCTCGCGAAATACTTCTTGTTTCGACGGCATTTTGAGCAAAACTGAGCAAGCATAAACAAAACAGAAAATACTAGCAGAAAGAGGAGAGAAAGAGCTAACGCATACATACTCTTATTTCTCTCTGATCTCATCTGTTGTTGAGCATAGAGGCCTCGAAAAAATTCCAAAATTTTAATTGCCACCCGTTATATAATATCTCGAATCTCGGGGCATACAGTTTGACATGACTTGCCATCGTTACGCTTCCAGTATTGAATGTTGCTAAGCTGTTCCTTTGAAGTGCTGCGTTCTAGAACAAGGATTTTTATTTTCCTTTAATCACTGAATTATATATTTTTATTTTTATTCCTAGACCTACGAGACGTGTACTGAGAATTACCATCTTAGTGGCGTTGGTTAGGTATGAAACAGGACTAAGATGATGAAAGATAAGTATAGTCTAAAGGTGCCTATCAAAAAGCTAGTGAAATATTCATACCGTCAATGGTGAAATGGACAGTGGGTTCTTTTCAGCCTTTCAAATCTGCCGGGAAAGTTGACAACGAATGTTTTTTGATAGTTTAATTTATACGCGGGATAGTTTTAAACCGATTAATGTATGCATCTTGAAAATCTATCGAGCGTTTATTAAGTTTAGAGTATTAAATTTGTGAAGATATTTCGTGACGGTCGCTTATTTTTAGATAAGATAAGAAGTAGTCTCCGTTAAAAAACTAACAGATAAGATATTAGGGTCTATATTGACCTGGAATCCAACCCTTTCTAGAATTATGAAATTTCAATCTATAAACAATTTTCATACCCCATTTTGAAGGCTATAGTTCTATAATGTTGAAAAAACCTAGTCCCGGTAACATTGGTCAACATAGGTAACATTGGGAATCTGCTACTAAGGGAAGGAGATTTTGATTTCGATGTGTGCACAGAATTGCATACAAAACATTCCAGACTAGTTGTAGAGAGTTGTCAGTATGTTGTGTTTTGTCTTTTGACATGATCATATTAGTTCCGGATCATGCCGTAGAGATGTTACTGCAGTTTATTTTTGTCAAATGGTGCTCTAGAGAGTTGTCGTTTTTGACAAAGTTTCTTATTATGTCATTTTTCGTCTTTTTTCATTATCAGATTAGTTTCAGTTCCAGATCTTGCCACAATGATGGCGCTGCACTTTATATTTTCCAAATGAAGCACCACAGTCTATCTTGCAAAATGAAGCTCTAGATAATTGTCGTTTCTTAGAATGTCGTTTTTCGTCATATGAAAACATCATATTACAGCATGATGTTGCCGCAGAGATGGCGCTGCAGAAAACTGGCAACTCCTAATTTTTTGTTTTTTTTTTAGAAAAGCCCGTGCATTTTTTAGTTGCTACTCCGTTTCTGAGCAGAACAAGTGTAATTGTACAGATAACCACATAGATGGAGCTTGGTAGTAGCTTTACATCTTCAATGTACAAGTTCACTAGTTCATTCTATTTATAGATCAGTACCGGAGCCGGCCACGTCCTCACGGTCTTCGAGGAGGGGGAAAGGATGTTTAGTTCAACACAATCGTTGGATCAAGACCGTGTTTACCTCTGTGTCTCCACAAATTTCAAGGGAAGGATAGTTTTGTGTTAGTGAGGAAGGTTAGTTTTAGATCAGTTTGCAAAGTGATGCGATCATTGAAAGCGCAGTGGACTGCTTTTTTTAAATGTAGTGGTGATAAAAAGAGGCAAATGACAAATGGCAAGGAAAAGGACGGGCCTGGGATAGAACTCCCTGCTCAGTAAGCAAAACGGGTAACCACTGAGTAACCCAGCCACGTCAATTAGTTTTTTGAACATTTTTTTGTAAACTCTACTCGTGGACAATTTTTTTTTTTCACAAATCTGAGACCCTTTGGTCTAAGCCTTTACGATAATAAAAAAAAACAACCTCATCTGATAACTGAATTTGAGAAACATAATACCAAAACCGAATACAGCAGCTCTCTGTTACTTTAATTGGCAAAGAGAGATTTCCGCCATTCCTGCAGCAAGATATGGAACCACACAGAACTGACATTTAACTCGAATTTGAAATGTGAAATTTAACGGTCATTTCAGAAAAACAACAAAGTAGCAAAATCATAATGGTTCTGCTATCGTAAAATAATTTAGTTGATTTCAGTGGTAAATATAAATTGTCAACACCCATATTTCGTCTTCTTTGCTTTCAAGGAAATCCATCTAAGCACTTAGATTTTTTACAGAAATCTGTATATTTATACTGACTTCTCAAGCTGAACATTTGGTTATCCAAATAAATGGGTTTCGATGAAATTTAACAATCCTAGAGAGTTTGAGCTGTTTAGTGGAATACCTGTAACTAGAAATCAGAAGAAACATTAGTATTTTCCATTTAATTCCAACTACCTTTGCTTATCTTGACAGACACGCGTATTTCGTCTACAATGTGCAGACATCTTCAGTGACTCGTACTAATAACTCGACTTATTCGACTTATTTCTGTCAAAAAATCTAAGTGTGTAAAGCTTGGGTCCTCCCTTAGCTCTGTCGGTAAAGGTATCCACTGAGTCACCTCCAGCATGATGTAAAGCAAGGAGGTGGCTGGGTTTGATTCCTGGTCTGGTTTAGGCATTTTTCGACTCCCTGGGTATAGGGTATGATCAAATTTTCCATACAATCATGCTAATGCAGAAATGATACCTGTCATCAAAGGCTCTCAATTAATAACCGTGGAATTGCATTTAGAACAATAAGTTGAGAACAAACAATAAGCGAAATTTGAAAGAAATAAGCTTGAAATGCTAAACGAAGAAAGATCTAACGCTTCAAGCAATTTATGATTTCACTAGAATATTATTAAGGGATCCTTTTGACATTGTTGTCTAAAAAAAACTAAAATAACTCTAAGAAAATACTTGGTTCATTTGGTCATGTTGCCAAAAACAGAAACCTACTGTATTTATATTCACCATTGGCTAACGTAGCATGCTGTTTCTGCGGCGTTAGTGTTTTTAACGAGATATTCACATATTTTGATTTGAATTCGAACACATTTTCTTTGAAGATGTTTTGTTCAAACTTAAATGTATGTTCTCTGTGTTGGAACTAATCTGATAATTACAAAAGACGACAAATTACAAACCGAGAGACTTTGCCAACGACGACAATTCTCTATAGCTTTATTTGACAAAGACTGACTGAAGTGACTTCTCTGGAGCATGAATTGGAACTAACAGGGGCGTAAAATTTTCCCTCGTTTAGTTCCAAGCCAAATGAGGCATAAACAACGAAAGTGTATGCAATATTTCATGCGCCACACAACAATGTTTACAATATTTCATACAACAGAATAGATGCAGGCGTTATCTGGCTTTAATTTTTAAGAAACATCTCATTATTTTCTACCAAATCTAGCTTTCCCTAGCATTCCTTGTAATGCACATAAGATAACGCAGAAAATTCAATGTTTCTTTTTATCTGTGTGACATTAATGTTTCTTCTGCCCTTCTAAGTCAAGGATAAAAAGGATCGTCAACATTTACATTCGAGTTAAGTAAATGTAACTTTTTGAGTAGTCTTCCCAGAGTCCTGACTTAAACAGGTTTGAAGCAATTCTAGACAGCAACGTGAAAATGACTGAATCAACAGATATAGTCAACACAGACAGAAAGAAATTTGCTGCGTTACCTAATGCACTAAAAAGGAATGCAAGAATGGCAGAAATTAATGAGATATTTCATGAAAATTAAAGCCAGATAACGCCTGTTACTAGTATGTTGTATGAACGATTGCAAACATTGTTTTAGGGCTCATGAAATATTGCAAACAATTTCGTTGTTTTCGTTTGCTTTGGCTTGGAATTAAACGAGGAGAAATTTTACACGCTTGTTAAGGTTAATTTTTTTTTTACTTTTGGCTACTTCTCTATTTTGTTGTAGGCCTGAAATAATATTGACCTACAACACCTGGAAAAATTCATCAAAGCTCACGGAGATTGTATGTTCATTTTTATGTATGTTCATTTTTATTATGAATTCTTGAAGTGTATTTTTTTGTAATATATAAAATTAATGCACTATTTTTTATATTTATTAGTTTTATAACCGTACTACCTTTTGAACTTGTAACAGAGAGGAAAATAACCTAAAGCAAAGAGCAGATTCTCTTAACAACCAGGGAACTTGTTTTTTCTTGCAGCTGTCATTATAGCTCGCAAATTCCAAAAAGAGTTTAACTGATTTATTCTCTCTATTAATCATAAATAATAATATAAATCTACTATAAACCCGTTGAACAACTCTTGGATCGACTGCGGTGCTGAATTTCAGCTCACGTCCATAGTTGATTTACGTTATGTCATAATAACTGCATTGTTTGTTTCTGTAGCCTGACGCCCGGCATGAGAACCCGGCCATGTATAAGAATCTATGCCAATTGAACTGAAAACATGAATTTTGTGAATGGAATAGATTAGTTACCATATAAAACAGGATTTATATGGCGAATGAAGATCACATTTCATATAAGTAAGAGATAAAAATGTAATTAAACTTAGAAGGTTTTGCGATAATAGTAGACCATTACGGCGTTTTCTTTTTTCCCATTCCAGGAATGGTTTCAATTGTCAATAGCATTCTTAATGTTGGTTTAAGTTGGTCCACGTCGTTTAAGTGTTTTTAAACATACCTTTGTCTTCCCTCTTAGGTGTTACTAAAGCATAGTATCTTCCCAATGAATATCCTCTATCACGCTTGGGGTGTTCCTCGAACCACATCGTTACAATTATTACAAAATATAAATCTATTCAAATCAGCCTGCAAAAGTTTTAAATATCTTTGATTGAGTAGGCATAACAGCATCATTACTGTTTGTATAAATCGGTCATAAATGACTTGCCAGCGTCTATCATTTTGATGTTGTAGTTTGCTCAGGTATGTTTCAATGTTGTTGCCAATGAACGAACAGGAGATAGTTTTCGTGTTGAAATTTTGCAGTAAAATGATTTAAACCGTACCCAGTAAACTATGACTTCATAAGTAATTTAAATAGTTTAAATTGTTTATTTTGAAGCACTTTTGCTATAAACCTTTTTTCTCTCGAATAGAGTAGTAGCCCTATTATTTTGTTCTGTGCAAAATCAAGAACGTTCCTTAAAATCACTGTGGATTGATTTATAAACAAATTGAGATTTAAGTTAATAACTTTTAGTACACAGAGTAATCTTTCTTCATTTAATAAAACTTGGTCGTTCTCCACCTAAACTTTCGAAGATGATTTTTTATTACATCCAAATCGACGCTCCCAGCAACTAACCATGCATAAATAACCCACAACACATGTACCAACCATAAATACTATTTCTGGGAACACCACACACCCGGTTTACCCTGGCAAGTTTAGTGTAGAGTGAAAATAATTACCGCCCAGGAATGAGAACATCGTAGTCACACCATATGGAAATAATTGCCTGTGTCGTACCAATAAACTGGCACGCTCCAAACGAGTTCAATCTGCAAGCAATAATGAAATGGCTCCTGGGCAGATAATCTTCTGCTCGATGCTGCAAAGATAGTGCGATTCCAATATCCCAACTAACCCGCACGCATCACACTGCAGCAGTTGTTAGTGGGAATGCTAATCGTAATGAAATTTAATCAAAATAGAACTGCGTAAGAACGGAGGATGTTCAAGGGTTGTGTGTGCTTGACCCCGCCAATCGAATGGAATGGATTTCTGAGGGACTTTAAAACACAACCAATCTAGTCTAGTCAAGGCATGTGATGGCATGTACTCTATATAAAAAAATCTTATTATTAATTGAATATCATTATTATTTTCACTATGAAAAATAATCATAAAGATTTTTTTCTTGTTTCCAGGTTATAGGTAGGGTCATTGCAGGTAGTGTAGATATGCTACTGCTGTGTATCATAAAGTATTTTCCTATTAACCACCCACACTTGTAAGTGGCCCAACAGCATTCTTACTGTTGGTTTAAATGGGTGCTAACTTTTGAATAACTTTAATGTGCATCTCTGTACAGAGAATAAATCGGGAACATAATAAAATATTCGCTGCCGACGTCTAATACGCTATTGACGCTATTCACAACTAGGAACTTCAACGAATTCAACCTACTCTCTATAAATACTGTAAATGTGTGCACATGGTTGGTCTGCCGTGTTGCAGTTTGGCTCAAATAACCTGTTCTAGAATTTCGTTTGTTGGTTGTTCATCGCGCTTTGCCATTAACTCCGGGACGCGACGTTTAAAGCAATGCCATGTTCAGCCGGGGCACGTTAATGCCAAAGAAATTCTAGTTAACAAACGATTTGGTCGTCCTGAACAGGACGGATTTCGTTGGCGAGGGAGCAGGGCTGGTAGCGGGTTTATGGATAAATAATAGTGACTTTAGTGACTAAAATAATAAAAATAGTGACCAAATAGTGACCAAATAGTGACCAAATAGTGACTAAAACGTGATTTCCAAAATTTAGTATTTTTTTGATCTTTTATACATTTGTTGTATAAGTACAGTAAAAATTTACTAAGTGATCACCCCCGTTTGCAAAAATGAATAATACTGCGGCGCAGTGTCACTTTTTGTGTGTTTTTTTTTTGTAAAAAAGCGACGAAATCAAGCGAAATTTTTTCTCCGCGACCTCCTAGACTTGGTCCGCAGCTCGATTTTGTGAAGACGTGTCTATACGCACAGTTGAAACGCCTTCCAGCATGGTCTGTGCTAGAATTATTTCTGACATACCGTGCTTCCAATTCCTTTTTGAGCCGTTGCCATGTGAAGCTGTTTTCACTAACTTAAGCACCTCGAGGTATTTTGGCTCACCTGTAGCCGTTTTCTTAGTAAAAACTGGTTCCAATACTCCTCAATTCTGTACTCTGTACTCAGCACCAAGCGTTTTAAAAAGTTCAATTCGTTAGTAAGAAGATCATAGTTCACCTGATTCGGAAGTAGCTTGGCGATTTTCACAACATACTTGGAGCTTTCACTGCTATGCATCCAGCTGGTGGGTTGAGGCATTGGCAATATTTTATAAACGAGTTCTGCAAACCAGACTTTTGGCCTGGGAAGACATCTTCATTTTCTATACTGGGGTACAATTTAAAAAAATCGCATTGCGACCGTCGCGAAAAGTGGTCAGGTTTTGAGCATTAATATCTCAGTCATTTCTCAATTGGTTTTCAAAAATTTTACACTAATCGATCGGAAGTATTTCTACGCATCAATTTCAATAGAAAACATTGTTGGTTTCAGGCCACGTACTATTGCAAAATTTATAAATATTGTCTTTAAAAAGCAAATTAACTCCTTCTGGTCTAAAGGGGTAATATATGACCCCAATGGCTGTATACAATCACACAGTTTGAATAAAAGTGTATACTGTCTTCGGCAAATTTGTTTTCCATCAATGCTTCTATCTGGAAAATATAGAAAAATTTATGAGTTGAAGGCCTATTTGACGACCAAGAACATCCTGGATATAAAGAAGTTCAGGAAGAAAAAAATAAATGCCTTATTAATAGTGTAAAGCCGTTGTTTTAGAATATTGTACATTTGTATACGTATAATCAAATTCTCGTTGATAATCGTTTAATGTAGAAGGAGATGTTCCGCTCATCACCATGAGGCACCAAGAGTGAACAACTAATGTTTTTGGCTAGAATGAAAGATAGGAAGAGAAAGTTTTGATAGTTCCGCTAGTGTGCGGCAGGCTTGGAAATATAGCAGATGTTTTAGGAAAATTGAGCGAAAAGGGCATGTGTACAGTGGTACTGAACCAACGACATTTTTGCCTAACATCCCACTGTGGGGTAGGTTGAAGCACGGACTAAGTCCGCCACTTCAACAGGCAAAAATGTCCGGTTGGAAGACTCTCATATACCACTGTGGCTTGTATAAGTTATTCTAGCGATTCATTGTGTGCACTCTGTTTACTGATGCGCATCATGGGAGAGGAACTCTCTCCTTATTTAATCTAAAAAGCTGATGATTTTTAGATGGAATTCCTAAACTTAAAATCTAGCAGCTGTAGATTTCTAGGTTTTCAATCCCAGGAAAGTTTGGATAATCTGAACATCCAAAGTATAATCTCTACAATGTCTGTTGTTCTTGCAAAATATTCGTTTTCGTTACAACTGTTGGGCCTATGTTCTCAAGGATAGTTTGGATGACCAAGAAACATGTCATTTTTCTCTATAATGTTTTTTTTTCACTTTAAGAATATGAATCAGACTTTTTAGACTAAACAAAGTAACAATATGTATTTGACCAAATCGCAGACAGACGTTCGACTAGATGGCGCCACAGATTTGTATTGATTGGTAAGGCAAAAATGGGTTGCCAGTCAAACTGTTAGTTTAAATGTAGCAATTAGTTCACAAGGCAGCGCTACTGTGCAAGATGAAATTTTACACAACAAATTTGAATTCTTTTGTTCGAGCTTGAACGTCTGTCTGCGACCAAATTATGTGAAGCTTTCGGAAGGTCAACTGATATAATGAGATATCTTGGGATTTTGAGGTTCATAAAAATTGGTCTTGAATTAAGAACTAAGATAGTACAGTAGTAACCGAGCATTTTGGGGCTATACGAAAGCTACGATGAATATTCAAACACATTTAATGAATATTCTGACATCGTCCACAGACATCATGTGATAATTTTGCTAGTTTAAAAGTTCATTCAAACTTCTTTCAAGCATTTAAGATCTACAATTGTAACAATATCTTTATGGGCTATACAAAATTAAGTTAGTTTGTTTGAAATAGAATATCCCAAGATTATCTCATAGTGTCAGTTGGTCTTCCAGGATATTCATTGAATATATTTGAATACATATCATAACATGTTATAGCGGATAAAGCTACTGTTACAACTGTACATCTAAAGTTCTAATCTCCTGGAGTTTGTTTGGACGATTCCAGCACATCTCAAAACCATATTTCCTACTTTATTCAGTCATTTCTATGTTATTCAGTATCAAATCCAACCAGAATTCACCAAATTGCTTGTATAAGTTAGGCCTGAAAGGACAGGTAGAAAGTTCCTCAATATTGTTGAAAATGTCCTCTGTAAGTGAAGTATTCGCATGCCACACAATGGGCCTACAAACTCTAATGACGATGGTTCGCACCAACCTTTCTAGATCAGCGTACATTAGATGTATGAAGGGTTCTTCCCTCAGAAGAAACCTTAGAAAATATCATTGAATAGCTTAGTTTGCTTATCAATAGCTTGTAAACTTTATCACTTTTTTTTTAGATCAAATTCTACTTAAAAAAGTTTTACAACTTTGCAAAAAAGCCCTTTATCAGATTTTACAACCCGTTTCCACTTTTCTCGAATATTTGGATA
>JASCZW010014269.1:0-23360 GCA_034211315.2 Aedes japonicus
TACTGCTGCTGATCGCTGAGTTGTTGTTTTTGTTGTGTGTGTGTGTGTGTGTGTGTGTGTGTGTGTGTGTGTGTGTGTGTGTGTGTGACGATCAATCTTCCGCTTCATATCGCTGCTTTCATCCTCTCCCTCTGTTGCCAACTGATTGGGTGCCAGCATTTGTAATAAGTGTTTCGGCTGAAAAAGCGTTACTTAGTTTTCGTGGTTTAGTCAGCCTTGAGCTGCTGAGGGAATCCAATCCGAATCTGAGGAGAAGTCTATTCAGCACATCCTCGTTACATTGTGTTCTAGAAAATCTCCTGTAAAGTTTAGGATTTGTTAAGATTTATGTACTTTAAGCTCATTTTTTTACCGTGTAAACCTTCCAAAGTTGAGTCTCGCAGTTTCTAAAATGCTTGTTTCTTACTTTGGCAGCTTCTTCGGACAGCGGCCCAATCAGCAATAAGGCATGTGCGATAACTTCTGCCCCGTGGACGTATGAATCTTGTGAAGAGTTGGAGTCATTGGATGCCAGCCGTACAAGTCCACATATAATTTTGCGGTTTCTCAATGGCAAAATCTGCAAACCTGCCTGTATCCATTGGGAAACCACTGAGATAATGATTCAAATATAAATCCGAATCTAAGAGATAGAGATCAAAGTTGAGTCCGAACTATCGTAGCTAGTCTTTTCTGGATCGGCAAAAATCTTCTGGATGTGTTCCCGACGTTCGTGTTACCAAAGCCAGCTTTCTTTGATATATCGACCAAAAGCCCCATTTCGTTTTTTGAACGATTTCTGGATCTCACTCTTCTTTAGGGTAGCATTTTTTTCTTTGCTTGTTGCAAAACCGAATAACAAGGGTAGACGGACTTATTTAAATAATCAATTGATGCGTGAATGATTTCATATTGTTTCCTCGATAAGTAAGCTTCAACAAAGATAGCTAATGCTTCGTCCGGCGCATTTTTATGATGAATATTTTTATGGGGGTTAAGGATAACTTTATTGAGTAGCACTGCTGTTGAGGGCATGCTCCGACTGTTTTTATAACGTTTAAAGCAGCTGTTCTTCCAGCAGCTCACTTACTCATTTGAGCAGCATAAGTCAATTCCTCAATCGGAACAGGTTTTCTGAGCTCCCAAATCCTGCGTTTCAATCTCTCGCTTGTTATTCCGAATCTTTTAACAGGGCGTCCACCACTGCTTGTCGCTTTACCCCAAAAAGTGAACTTGACTTTTGAATTCAACCATGTAGCGTTGTTTCTAGTAAAAACATTTTTTCGGTAACGCGACGCAATCCATCTCCGCTTAAAATCTGTTTTGAAAATACTGAACTCATGCTTCAGAGTTTGTCTTCCATCAGAAGGGCATTAAAATGTTGACTAACTCGTTTTCAACATACGATAATTTGATATCCAGCGATTTTACAGAACATTGTTCCATCATCAGACATAGATATTGCCTCAAAATAGATTTTTTTTTTATTAATGACACTTTACACCAGAAGGATGCATTCGTGTCTTACGAAATTCTGGTATTCACGTATAATATTAATCCAATCATTCGTCTCCACTCTACTTCATTCCGCCCTTCTCAACCTTATTCTTCACTTCTCTACTTATCCTTCTGTTCCTTCGTTGGTTTTGCTTCAACTTTTCCCTGCTTCTTGCGATTGTTCTGCTTTTCTTATCTCTGTTATTTTTCCTTCTTTTTTGACTTTCCTCCTTCCACATTTTCTTCTTCTGCTTCGCTTTTCTCTCATTCATGTTGTCTTCTTCTGTTTCACTTTCTAATTTTGCTTCTTTCCAGTACATTGCTTCTTCCGTTGTGCCTCCTTCAATTTCTGTTGCTTTTAATTTTTCCTCCATCCGCTTCGGTTTTCTTCTTCCATTGATTCCGTTACGCTTCTTTTCCTGCTTCCATTTTCCTTCTTCTGCTTATCTTCTTCCATTTTTTTCCTTCTGTTTCTCTACGTCTTCAACTTCTTGTGCTTCTGCTTCTTCCGTTTCTCTTCTTCGACTTCTATTCATTCACTTTGTCCACTTCGCTTTTCTTCTTCTTCAGTTGTGTTACGTTTCTCTCATTCACTGTTGTCTTCTTCTATTTCACTTTTCTATTTCACTTCTTTCATTGCCTTGCTTCTTCCATTGATCCTCTTCTAATTTCCTCTGCTTTTAATTTTTCCTCCATCCGCTTCGGTTTTCTTCTTCCGTTGATTCCATTACGCTTCTTTTTCTCCTTTCACATTTCTTCTTCTGCTTATCTTCTTCCATTTTTCCACTTCTGTTTCTCTACGTCTTCAACTTCTTGTGCTTCTACTCTTCCGTTTCTCTTCTTCGACTTCTATTCGTCCATTTTGTCCGCTTCGCTTTTCTTCGTCTTCGAGTTGTGTTACGTTTTTCTCATTCACGTTGTCTTTTTCTATTTCTCTTTTTATTTTGCTTTTTTCCACTGTATTACTTCTTCCATTGTTGCCTCCTTCAATTTCCTCTGCTTTTAAATTTTTTCTTCCATCCGATTCGGGTTTCTTCTTCCGAAATAGAATAATGCGATGTTCCTGATACTGAAAAAAGGAAAAAAACAGCTGTTTGAACAAAAAATGCGCATAATCCTTGATTAAAAAATGACAATAAAATGGCGAGAGTAACCAGGAGGAAGATTTTCCCACGCCACTATATTCTAAAGAATTTGACCTTTCCGATGGTGCACAAGAACCTGCCCAGATTTGCCCAGGAGGTTACTAAAAAGGTTATTGAACATCACATTACTACGTATTCTTTTGGGTATGTTGCGACAATGGCTTCCATGTTGAATTTTTGGTTTATTATGTACTTTTGAACATAGAAGCTGAAGACAAACATGCAACCTATCGTTCTGAACGTTCATCCATATCGAATAAACACTATTTCCTTCAGATTTACAACTTTTTATATCTACACGGCCGGCATTACACACTTTTTAATCTGACCAAGTGACAGTAACAAATGACAGTTGGGTGGGCGTAAAAAAAACATTGACAGGGTCTAAAATTGTATGAGTGTGACAAGTAGGATATGTTGCTAATCACACCAGCATAAAATAATGGAAATCATGCATTTCATCATTCGGAGTTATGGCCAGCTTTCTGGGGCATTTACTCCTATGTGCGTCGTGACATAAAAGTTATGAAGTTTTTCAATATATAAGAATCCATTTCAGACCATTCATCTTGAATTAACTGTTCCAATTAGTCAGCCGTTTTAATTAATCGCCAAGCGTAGGATTTGATCCCTGGGTCCTTGGCGTGAAAGGTTTGTAGCATCTTCACTAAGCCAACTCAGATTATTGTAAAATCAGATCAGAGCATCTATGATGTGATTCCAGTTAGCAGTGAAACAAAAATCTCGTACAACAAATTCATCGTTGTGAACAAAAAATACGTTTGCAAATCATGGATAGTGTAATGAAAGTTCAACAGTATTTTAAACTATTTTAAAAATCTGGTTCTGCTCATGTTTTATAAATGTATGCCAAAATGTTTTTAAGAACAATAATAAGGTATAAATCACTCGAAGGATTGAAAAAAGAACAGTTCAATAGTTAGTCATTTATAGTAAATTTATAAAACAAACAATTATAAATCATTCAAAAAAATGTTTAACGTGTTACTTGGACTGCAACCCACTTCTACTGATTTCATAAAACCATAAGCCCCCACCTGCGCCAGAAAAGTGTCCCAAAGACGCACGCCACGACGGTACTGGAATCTTTTTGCAGCTTCAGTGCACTTATTTATGGGCTCCTTGTCCTCCTTTTCCTGACACGACCCTCAAGGATGACGACGGCTGAAAACGGTAAGCACCCAGTGACTTTGTTTGCGTCCAAATGGTGATTGTAAAAGGTGGACTTGAAAATGTAGATTGGAGTTGAGAGTGTGTGTGTATTTTGGGTGCTGTTAAAAACCCTTGGGTGTGGTCCGGCAATGGTCTACAACGGCAACGGGGTTGAGGTATCTGGCTCGTGAGAAATAATTAACAGATGCTCGTTGGGCACAGCAATGCAACGGCACCTTTCGCCAGTGATATATGTAATTAGGAGTTTAAAAGGTTGTGCATAGCTGTTATAAAAATGAAATTGTATTACTGCGGTTCGGCTCATTTGAGTTGATTTGTGCACTGAAGAGAGTTAGTACTGCGTCATTCAATTTAAAGTTATACCTTCGCCTGTTAATTTTTTTTTTTTGCTCTCTTGGGATTCATTTTGTTATTTTTCTTTATAGTTAACGCTCCACTATCGGTTTCATGTTTAATTTCCACTGCAACTGATTTAGAGCATTCTTTGCTTTTATAAATTTCATAATCTTGTCTTGAAGCAGCTCCCACTCAATAGCAAGATAAAATTGAGCAACCGATCTTAATTCATAATATTGCTGTATGGAAGGACCAAAAACGGTGGGGTGGAGCCGTAACAGAGACACTCACGTGAAATGTATAGGAAATTAAACATTCTATAGGATGGCTGGGTTGAAATGGGTGCATCACTTTCCTGAAACTTTTTAGAGTAGAATAGCGTCACAATCTAATCGTTAGGATAAAAAAATGACAAATGCTAGTGTATTCCTTCCGTGGTTTATGAATAGTCCCTAAGAATGCTATCGATTTTTCTTTTTTTAGATTCAGTCAAACTTAGTTTGAGATTCTCTGAATTCCGATAGTGATTCTCTAGAGTTCGTTTTGAGATTCTCCTGAAATCTGTGTATGAAGCTTTCAAATACCATTTGAAATTATCTGAAATACTGTCCATTCGGGATGGGATTCTTCTGAATCCATTGTCCAAATTATCTAAAAACCATTTCTGGGATTCTCTAAAATCTTCTCTTGGCGTTTTCTAAAATCCATAATTGCGATTCTCCAGAAACCGCTTTTTGGATTATCTAGAATATTTTGAGAAATCTTTTGTATTCCACTCAGTATTCTCTTGAATCCCAGTTGATGATTTTTTTGAATCCCGCTTAAAATTCTCTTGAATCCACTTTTGGAATTCTCTTGAATGCACTTTTGGGATTCTCTTGAATAAAGTTTTGAAGTTCTATGGAATCGTATATGAGATTCTCTTGAATCCATTTTTGGGATTCTTTTGAGTCCACTTTTAGAATTCTCTTGAATACACTTTTGTGGATCTCTTGGATCCATTTTTGGGATTCACTTCACCCTTTAGTACTGCATACACTACGTATTCGAATAATTGGATTCGAAAGTAGGTGGTTCGTGATTTTGCAAAACAGTGAACCACACCGGACTGTCGTTGGGAAGTACATTGTTAGCAAGGCAGCGGTTGGGACAATTCTACTTTAACAAAAAAACCGTTCGGATCAGCGGTTGCTCCCCCAGGCAGAGGCAGGGAGTGCAAAACGGATACACGAATGGACACCAAGATCATGCGCAAAGTCAAGAAAAACCCAAAAGTAGCTGTCCGTGAGATCCAGGCAACCCTTCAGCTATCAGTTTCTGGTCAAACTGTTCGTCGTTGTCTTGTAGCACGGGGACTGATTAACAAAGTTGCCCGGAAGCGCCCATTTATCAGCAATTCAAACAAAGCAACGGGCTCAGGTTTGCTATTGAGCATGCTGATAAGCCCGTAGAGTTCTGGAAAATGGTTTTCAGAAATTCGGAAGCTTTTAAATCGAAAGTAGCGGTTTGGTGTGGGCTGCAGATCGGGTGAGAAGCTTCAGGAACGTCACATCTAAGGGACGGTGAAGCATGCAGGAGAAATGTGATGGACTGGGGGTGTTTTAGTGGAGTGGAGAGGGTAGCCTGATAAAAATCAACAGGTTATTGACGGCAGATTCCTACATCAACATCCTGCAAGAAAATCTGCGAGGCTTCGCTGATCCAGACGGGTCTTAAAGAAATTTGTATTTCAGCAGGACAGCGACCCGAAGCATGCTGCCAAGAAGGCCAAGTCTTTCTTCCGGTCTTATCTGGATCACACCGCTGGAATGGCCTCCACAAAGCCTGAACCTCAACCTGTGGGCGATTCTAGATGACAGGGTTGACAAAACTGGTGAAACCAATAAATTCAACTATTTCTAAACACTGAAGCGCGCCTGGGAAGAACTAGGTCGACAGCACCTAATGATCCTGATTGAGAGAATGCCAAAGCGCCTGCAACTGGGTCTTGAAGGCCAAAGGAAGATACATATATTAAAATGCTTTGCTTTTACTTAAATGTATCTTCCCGGGAGCCAACATGAAATTAGCACCTTTTTTGTCACGGTTTTTTTCAACACGAATTGATATTGTTTTTCTAGTCGAACTCTTTTTTTTATTTTTAAGTGACTAGCCTGCAACTAAATGAATAAACATTACATAGAACTGACGGTTTTATTATTTTTGTATTTAGTTTCTTTTCGACTAAGAAGTGATTCAAACTTCTACCAGAACATATTTTTACCCAGGCAATACACAGTTTGTGGCTTAGTTACCTGCATAATTCGTAGGTTTGGTTGAAATTTACGTTTGAAGTCACTATAGAAACATTTCTTGCATTCAAAAAAGCCACGCATACCAATTCTGGTTCTATTTGCTTGATTTGTTCTCAAGAAATTTGTGTTTCATTTGTATGGGAGCCCCTCCTTTCTGGACGGGGAGGGATCTGAAACCATCATAGAAATCTTTCTTGCCTTTAAAACCTAACACGACAAATTCTGGTTTCATTTGTGATTAGTTCTCGAGTTATGTAGAAATGAGTGTTTCATTTGTGTGGAGCTCCCTTTTCAGAGAAGAAAGGGTCTTTAACTATCACAAGAACCTTCCCCGGCCCGAAATCTGACACAAAATTTCACGCCGATCAGTTCAGTAGTTTTCAAGTCTAAAGAGGTGTCCACGATAAATCTGCCACACTATGAAATTGCTCTAACTTGTTAACCGTTGGGTAGAATTTAGGAAAATTTGGTGGATTTAGTTCATCAGTGCACTATTTACATCCTGCAAGTTTTAAAGTCCTGTGATCAAAACTCGCGGAAATGGAGTCGAAAGAACAGCTCGTGCGTGATAAAATCTTGCGCATTCATCACGAGAACAAGGATCTCTCGCATCGTTCCATCGCTAAAACGTTGGGAATCGCGAATTCCACGGTGTCGCGAGTGATTAAGCGGTTCGAGGAACGGTTGACCACCGATCAGAAGCCCAGAAGTGAAGGAAAAAGTATTCCGTACAACACCAAAAATCACAACCGCGTAGTTGGGGCCTTCAACCGAAATCCGAACGCCTCCGTTCGGGATGTAGCTAAGACTGCACCTAAGCCGAAGTTTTGTCCAGAAGGCCAAAACTAAGGCTGGGCTTCGAACGTTCAAGGTACAAAAGGCCCCTAATCGCGACGAGAAGCAGAACAAGTCCGCCAAAACCCGTGCCAGGAAGTTGTACCTCAACATGCTGACGAAAGTTGAATGCTGCATCATGGACGACGAAACATATGTGAAGGCCGACTTCAAACAGATCCCCGGCAACCTGTTTTCACGGCCAAGGATAAGTTCAGCGTTCCGGAGCATGTCCGCACTTCGAAGATGTCCAAATTTGCGAAGAACTCCTAGTTTGGCAAGCCATCTGCACGTGCGGGAAGCGGAGTGCACCTTTCGTGACCCAGGACACGATGAACGGACAGGTGTACATAAAGAGTGCCTCCAGAAGCGGCTGCTTCCTCTCCTGAAGGCCACAACGTCCCAACAATCTTCTGGCGGATTTGGCCTCATGCCACTACTCAAGGACGTGCTGAAGTGGTATGCGGACAATAAGGTCAATTTCGTGCCGAAAATGTTCAACCCTCCCACCTCCGAGCTCCGCCCCATCGAAGTACTGGGCGATTATGAAGCAGCACCTTCTTAAACGACCTAAGGTAGTGAAGACAGTCGAGGAACTGAAGAAAGTATGGGTTTACATGCAAAAACGGTTGATTCACAGGTTGTGCAGAATCTTATGGCCGGGGTTAAGGCCAAGGTGCGGGCATTTGCGTATGGACTGTAAATAAAATACGAGTAAAATGGTAAAATGAAGTTTAATAGTTATTTCTCAATCCCTGAAAATTTGATGGCAATCGGATGAAAACTCGAATTTTGCGAATCAATTTTGTGTGTGGCAATTTCATCGTGGACACCCTTTATTAGGTTTAGACAGACAGACAGACAGAAATCCATTTTTCTATATATAGATAAGTAAAACTTGAAAAGAATATGAGAAATAAAAAAGATATCAAAAAAGACTAAAGTGTGTTTACTCTAATTTGAATCAGGTTAATGAAAGAAATTCAAAATATGATGAGGTGGGCACTTTATTTTGACTATCAGAGTAAATACAGTGGACAGTTTATATGATCTAATACTACCACACACTTTTAGCTTCGGATCTAGACGAAGAATCTTTACTGTGTCCTTGCCCTTGCCGACCAGTTTAGCGAAAGGCAATTTATGTATTTTGAAATATTTCAGGATATGCTCTTATCAACAACTTTATAGAAATCCTCACTGATATTTGATGTCAAGGCTTAATAGTCATTTAATATCCAGACTGCTTATTTCATTTAATATCTTATATTACTGCAAATGGCCGGATCCGGTATGATTTGACAGCAGTATATTTTAAAATATAACTTTTTTTAGTGCCGAGCAGTGCCGGTAAAAATCAATTCTTCTGCTCTCAAATGAGCAGAAAATGCAGACAACCTTAACGGACAAGCCAACTTTCTTCGTGAATTTGTATTTGGAAATGACAGCATTCTCTTGATCAAAGCAACCACTGAGTTCTGAAGTCATTATTTGGTTATGTTCATTCGTCGCTGGATGTTCATTATCGCCTGTGCTGTTGTCAATATCATATTCAATTTCATATGGTAGTAACTTACGCCGGACTATTCGCACGGTTACGTTATACGCCTCATTTTGCAGTATGGCGCTTCACTAGATGGGCACCATGCAAAATGAGCGTTATGTTAACCCGTTAATGGATCTCGTGCTTAATCGTTACCCTAGGTGGGATGATTTTGAGTATCAAATGAAATAAAAACAACATTGGTATTTTCTGATGTAGAACATGATGTGTATTTTTTTAAGCTCAGATCGATGGGTTACAATAACTACAATTTGTATGATTATCATGATAATAGAGGGGAGTACGACTCTGCGCTTGACACTATTAAAAATAATCATTTTGGTTGAATTGAAAATGGCATTTTGATGTTAGATGATCACAGCGATTTTGGCAAAGCTGCTCTGGAAACTCAAACTCCAATGAGTATGAAGAAACGAGTAGTCATAAGCATAATGAGTTGATTTGATCATCGCGTTTGATATTGACAATTGAGATTTTCAAAACAAGTAAACTTCATCTACACTGACTCAAAATGCTTTTCATTGCGTATTATAGTACGTGCTATAAACTTGCCGATTGTTCCGGTACGTATTAACATTGCGTGTTTTTTGTACTTATGATTTTAACGGCTGGTTTGTAGGGCCTGCACCAACCAGAAGATTATCGTGCACAACACTGATTAAGTCTCACGCTGACACGAGGACGATAATAAGCCGCTTCTAACATGGAGTGCAGACGCTCGGAGAAGCTGCACCATCCGAAATAAGACTTGATAAGACGTTTGATAAAATGCGTTGCAAAAATTCACACAAAATACTGAATACACGGAAACAAATCCGTTTCTGTTTTCATAAATAAAAAGTTATGAAACGAACTCTCATCTTATTTTGTGAATTCATGACTCTTAATCATGGTTTCATTCTTGAAATGGCAGATACAAGTGATGAACTTGAGAAGTCTTGTTTTGCCTCTAAGGGAAGGTCCATTAATTACGTCACGCAGTAGGGGGGAAGGGGGGTGAGGAAGTGGGGGGGGGTGAGAAAACTTGACGATCCATACAAAAAAATTTGAAGGTCCATACAAAAAACGTGGCAAGGGGGAGGGGGGGGGGTTATAAAAAGTGATTTTTTGCGTGACGTAATTAATGGACGTTCCCTAATCTAAAGTTGTATAAGGAGCTTCATTAGTCAAGAGTCTTTTCAAGATTAACTATAGCGTAGTGAGTACAACCACCAAGTACTATTGTAGCTTCCCACTTTAGGTTCGAATCCTTTTTTTGTATACATTCAGAGTCGATAAAGTAGATTTGCCAGATTCATGAACAAAGTTTTCAGTATCAGGAATTCAGCTCATGGTTTAGACCCGATTTATTCACGATTTCATTGCGGCGGGAAAACAGTTCATGACATCATGAATATGGTTCATGGTGTATATTCATAACAAGAAAACACAACATTTTCATGGAATCATGAGTTGTTTTTCTCGTTTAGAGGAACACATTTTTTCCGGTGTAGAGACAAAAACTTTCGAGGTATTTGTAACGTGTGACTTATTTCTGTACATCTTGGATGCAATACAAGCCACTGAATGAGAGAAAGAGCGTGATTTTCCAATTCCGGCCCGATATTGGTAAGTAATATTCCCAGTAACTCAATTTTAATCAACCAAATTGAATACATATAACCATTCCACAAATTAAGTATTGAAACTCGTCATATTTTTATCTCTTGAACGTCTATGAAGGTTGTTTAAGTTTCCAGCATTTTCGGCAATGGATGTCAGGATAATTATAAAATTTTCAAACTATTGTAAGGCCGTGGTACGCAAAGAGAAGTGGTTCTACGACATTCAACATGTTTGGCGAAATGTTAAATGGAAGTGGATAGGCTTATCTCGGTGACATCCTTCTCTTTTCAGAGAGCGAGTAATGGTGCTATAACCATAAGCCATAGGGTGCTAGGACTATAGTTAATGCTGATGTCCCAACCGTTTGAAGAGAAATGGAGCATCACTCAACCTTCTTAGACAAGATGCTCCCAACGACCATTTTTGAATATTTTTTTGTTCTGTACACCAAACAGGGCATTCTATTTAACTATTCTTTCCGACAATTCATTTCCTTTTTCCTTTGATATCATCTGAAGGCTACGTGTCTTTTTAAGGTAGATACCAAATCCTCCCTATCACCAACGGTTGCATGGACGTGGCCAGGTGAGTGATCGAGGAGTGTCTTCGTGGAGATTATTGCCTGAATAAACGTAACAGTAATCGTAATCAGGTTTCGTTTCATGGTGGCATGCAATGTCTTCAACGAATTATTCCTCATCGTAGCTCCATCCACGAGGTGTGCAAACGTCAATGCTTATGCTAATGCTAATGCCACATCGGTTAAATTTATCAAAATTTAGGTAACTTTAAGATCGTGAAGATTGTGTGTAAAGCTTAACCACACAGATAAGAAGAAACACTGAATTTTCTGCGTTATCTAATGCACATAAAGGGAATGCCAGATTTGGCAGAAAATAATGGGATATTTCATGTAAAACTAAGCCAGATAACGCCTAAATCTTGCCTGTTGTATGAAAGATTGCAAGCAATAACGTTGTTTACGCTCCTTTGGCTTCAAATTACACGAGGGGAAATTTTACGCGCTTGTTAAAATTCATAATTTTTTTCTGTGCAGTACAGCCTAAAAAGTTAAGGAAATCGAAAATCCTACACACTATAAATTAAATAATAAAGTGCCTAAGCGTGATGTCAATGAGACTTTGTTGATCTTCGCTAAATTTGAGACATTTGGTACAAAGGGTGAATGAAAGAGCTAGGCTGACATTACATCCCGCTATCCTATTCTTTGACAATTTTTGAATTTCCTGATATTCCCTGATTTTCAAGGTCGATCCTCTGTTTATTGAACCACAGAGAAGTTTCTAAGGCATTTCATGCACTGATTTTAGTTATGGTAAGGTTCGTTGGGTTGTTGTTTAGTTGCGAATTATAAGCAAATATTACTAAGGTTATGAGAATGGAGTGTTTTATTGATCATTAAAGATCAAAGTTGCTTAAAATTTGACAATTTTGCTTTGAAATTTGAGCAGTGAAATCATAGCTAGTTATGCTCATGAATCTATGAATCATGAATCACGTTTGATAAGGTTCCAAATCGTTGCTTCATTCACACTGGTGTTGAGAAGTTCCTCACCATATATTATGTTTCAAAGAAGTCTTACATGATGGAAGCCGAACATTAATTTTGGACACTCACTTCGAAAATCCGAAAAGGGTCTGGTTCAAAAAGCGTGAAATTGTGCAGTGGTCTCAAACAATTCAGTGAACGGCGTTTTATCGATCGGCAGGATCATAGCAGGCGTCGTAGTGGAACTAAGGATTTGAAGGTGTTGTGAACTATAAGGGCAAACCCAGTGCTGTCAGAAGGATTCATTCATCATTCTTTTCGGGCCAGTAAGCAACCGAACAGGACACGAAAGCAGAATCTACTGGCCAAAAGACGTGCTCGAAAGTTGTACAATGAGGTTTTTACAAAGTACACAGATAAAAAGAAACACTAAATTTTCTGCGTTATCTAATGCACATAAAGGGAATGCTAGATTTGGCAGAAAATAATGGGATATTTCATGTAAATTTAAGCCAGATAACGCCTAAATCTAGCCTGTTGTATGAAAGATTGCAAACAATATCGTTGTTTACGCTCCTTTGGCTTGGAATTACACGAGGGTAAATTTTACGCGCTTGTTAGAATTAATTATTTTTTTCTGTGTACGTAGGATGCACCTTCATGGACGAAGAAACTTACTTGAATGGATGGATTATGGACAGTTTCCGGAAAAATCTTCTATAAAGCCTCTGGTTAAGGCTCAGGGCAGGTAGCAGGTCACTTTTTAGTGACTTGGTCACTATTTTGAGCCTAGTCACTAAAAAGTCACTATTTGCATCCAAAAGTCACTAAAGTCACTATTTTTCGGAAAATGGTCACTAAAGTCATTTTTTTTTTGTACTGCTGATTGTGAAAAGTTAAAAAAAAAACCACTTGTACCTATTGTACCATAGGCAACCAAATTATGCGATCTGGTCGAGATAATGTCGAGAAATATACACCAATAATCTAGATGCCCTGGCAAACGCTGTCCCGCCTGAATGTCCTGGAAGACCAATTTACATTATGACATAATCTTAACTTAACTTAATCTAACTTACTTTGTATAGTCCATAAAGTCATTGTTACGATTGTAGACCTTAAGATTTGAAGGACAGTTTGAATGACCTTAAAACTAACAAGGTTACCCAAGTAACCACAAGCTTTATATTATTGCACGCTTTATATTTTGCATTATCCATCCAAAAAGCAGTAGATTTTAATCTACAATTCAAAACATGAAATCTACAGCTGGATGTAGATTTTATGTTTTGAATTACAGGAAAGTTTGGATAACCTAGAACATCCGAAGATTATCTCATAATGTCTGTTGTTCTTCCAAAATATCCAATGAATGTGTTTCAATACACGTCGAAGCTTTGCAAAAACCCAGAAAGCTTTTGTTACAACTGTAGTAGGTCCTATGTTCTGATCTAAAGGATAGTTTGAATGACCTGGAACATGTCATACTACTTCATAATGTGTTTGTTTTGAAGAATATTAATTGAATATGTTTGAATATTTTGTGTAACTTTGTATTGCCTCAAATTTACTGTTATAACTGTATATCTTAGGTTCTGAATGCCAAGACAGTTTGGATGATCTTGACCATCCCAAGATTATCTTATTGTGTATTTTTAAGATCGAAAATATTCACTGAATGCACTTTGTGTAGCCCAAAAAACTATTGTTACTATCGTAGATTTCATGTTCTGAACTCCAGGACGGTTTGACGATCTCAAAGTTATAAAATAATGACTGTTGACCTTCCTAAAGGTTCATTGAATATGTTTGAATATAGATGGTCACCATATATAGCTCAAAAAACTACTGCTATAACTGTAGATTTTATGTTTTGAACATAGGAACAGTTTGGTGTACCTAGAATATTCCTAGGTTGACGCATTATGTATTCTGGCCTACCACGCTATTCGATAATTATTGGTAAATACGTATTTGCACACTCTTAACACCTACTATTACAACTATAGATCATATGATATGAACTAAAGGACAGTTTGAATGACCTACATCATCCCCGTTTATCTCATGATGTTTTTTTCACGTTCGAAAATATTTACTGAATATGGTTGAATACGTAGCGTAACTTTGTTTAGTCCAAAAAACTGTAGTTACTACTGTAGATCTTAAGTTCTGACCTCAAGGACAGTTTGGATGACCTAGAAGATCATAAAGCTTTCAAATAATGACGGTTGACATTCCAAAAGGTTCATCCAATATGTTTAAATACATATTATATCCTTATATAGCCCTAAAAGCTAATGTAGATCTGAACATTTGAACTCAAGTACATTTTGGCAGACCTAGAACCTATCAGAAAGGTACAAATATATATAACATTTATCAACGAAAATTTAATAATACGTATGCATATGATAACATTCTAAAACAACGTCTTCCACTTTTAATAAGGCATTTATTTTGTCTTCCTGAACTTCTTAATATTCAGGATGTTCTAGGTCGTCACCATCCGTGACATGCAGTGAAAGCTCCAAGTATATTATGAAAATCAACAAGTTTCTTCCGATTCAGGTCAACTATGATCTTCTTATTGAGGAATGGAACTTGTTGAAATGCTAGGTGCTGACCTTGAGTACATAGTACCGAATTGAGGAGTATTGGAACCAGTTGTTTACTAAGAAAACGGCTGTAGGTGAGCCTAAATAACCTCAGGTGATTAAGGTGCTGAAAACAGCTTCACATGGCAACTACACAAAAAGGAATTGAGAAGCAAGATATGTCAGAAGTAATTCTAGCACAGGCCATGCTCTCAGCCGCGTTTTAACCGTGCGTATAGATCTGTCTTTGCAAAAACGAGCTGCGGACCAAGTGCAGGAGGCCTTGGAGAGAAAAATGTTGCTTGATTACAGGCTTTTTTTTCGAAAAAAAAAACAAAAAGTCATACTGGGCTGCAGTATTATTAATTTTTGCAAACGGGAGTGATCACTTAGTTCATTTTTACTGTACTTAGACAGCAAATGTATAAAAAATTTAAAAAATATTAAAATTTGGAAATCACTTTTTAGTCACTATTTGGTCACTTTTTTTATTATTTTAGTCACTAAAGTCACTATTATTTATCCATTAATCCGCTACCAGCCCTGGGTAAAGGTGATACCCCTGGTATGTTCGAATTTGTTTTTGCCGATAATTTAGCAAGAAATCAAGGTATTTTCAGCTGGGAACAAACCCCGAAGTGGGATGTGAGTCACTGAATGCGTCCTCGGTTCGAGTACTACTATATCCAAGCCCTATGCTCAATTTTTAACACTTCTGTGCAATTTTCAAAACGTTCCGTACATTGACGGAACTATCAACACTTTCTTTTCATATCTTTAATTCCAGCAAACATTACTGTCCATTCATGGTGATGAGCGAATTTCCTTCTGCATCGAAAAACCCAGATTTTCATGACAAACAAGACAATGGATTCCATGGACTTTACCCATTATATTGCAATATCATACTGATCAACTATAGCATATGTTTTGGAATAACACCGCCTTTAACCTTCTTGACCAGCTCCAGACGTTTCTCGAAACCGTCACAGGCGGCACGGCACGCACGACCTCCATCGGCATTTCGTCCCAAATTTGTTTGATTACGGTTTTGAATTGGTTCATATTATTACATTAATACAATCTGTCGTTCTCGACATTGTGGGATTGTTGCAATACGAATAACTTTCCGTCGGAAAAGATAAATTCTTTCCCACCGTGCCGCGACAAAAGCAGACTTGCTGTAACGAGTCGTTTCTGCTTGGAAGGTTCCGAAACTCCGTGAATCTTACGTTTCTTGAAAACTTGGAATCCGAAGTCATTTGACTCATTTTACAGTATATTGTGAATTGACGATCTCGAAACATTCCGATCTGTGGCCATTTTACGTACAGAGCGCTGTGATTTTCGTCTAATCCGTTCCCTGACCACTTTAACAACTCGTGCAATCCGCACCGTACGAGTACGACCGGATCTCTTCCGATCATCCAACGAGCAGGTCCCAAGTAACAATTTCAGTTCTATTCCAGCCGTATAGCATTCCTCCCGGCTTCGTTGATGAAACTACATTCATCACTATTTTTTTCACCAACACCTCCTCTATGCATCTTTAATGCCGAAATGGGTACAAAGTGGCCCACTCTATAGACGGTTGTGAAAACAAGTTGATAAAACCTTTATAAGACCATAAAGATATTGAAAATGTGCTAGAGAAAGATGTTATGACCACTTGAGAACCATCATAAGACCTATTGACTGCCATAAAAACCAGCATAGGGCCAAATGGCCACAGCTGTCAAACTTCACGGTGATGTCGTGGTTGGTTTCTGTTGTTCTGCTTTATTCGATTCTCTGCTTTTCTGATTCATTGAACAGTAAATAATGCCTAAGAAAAAAGTTCTAGTGTTGAGGGAAATCATGTTTAATAGCAAAATATCCTAAACAAATTGAGTTTTACATGCTCCAAATCATATGCGCATTTAATTTTAATGAGAATATCGGCACGATAAGGGCCGAAACTAAATGCGCCTCGGAAAATTGGCATTGAGGATGACCAAATAGTTTTAAAGTAGCCGTTGGGAAGATAATTTGGCTTGTTGGCAAAATTGTGATTTCTTCCAATCGCCACATTGAAATATATGAAATCATTGAAGTGTGGAAAAATAGATTCATCAAATTTTAAATGTCATGCAAATGAACTGTACATCAAAGACCAATTTCGGCATTCGTTTTCATCACCTTATTGAATTCCATCAATTTTCCGGAAATTCATGATTAATTTATTAAATATATTTAGTTCAATTTCGTTTTTGTTGATGTTAACTCGCATAATCTCCGAGGCGCATTTATTTTCGGCTCTTATCGTGCCAATATTCACCAAAAAATTAAGTGCGCGCATATGATTTGGAGCATGATTCGCTATGTAAAACTCAATTTGTTTTGGATATATTGCTATCAATCAAAATCTCCCGCATCAACAGAACTTTTTTCTTAGATATCATTACTGTTCAATGAATCAGAAGAGCAGAGAATCGAACAAAGCAGAACAACAGAAACCAACCACGATATCACCGTGAAGTTTGACAGCTGTGGCCATTTGGCCCTTTGCTGGTTTTGATGGCAGCCAATAGGTTTTATGAAGGTTCTCAAGTGGTCATAACATATTTCACTAGAACATTTTCAAATTTTTATTTATGGTCTTATGAAGGTTTTATACATTTGTATGCACAACCGTCTATAGAGTGGGCCATTTTGTACCCATTTCGGTTTTAGATATGCATAAAGGAGGTGTTGGTTGAATGCTGCAACACCGTACGGGAGCGAATGTGGAACGGTATAGACAGGCACGGAACAGACAAAATTCTATTCTTCGAAGGAAAAAGCGCCAGAGGGAAGATCGAGACCGCGAAGAAATGGAAGCACTGTACCGTGCTAACGACACACGCAAATTCTATGAGAAGTTGAACAGCTCGCGTAAAGGCTACGTACCACAAGCTGATATGGCAACCTTCTCACAGGAGAGTGTGAGGTGATTGAAAGGTGGAAGCAGTACTTCGACGAGCACCTGAACGTCAATGTTACAGCGAACGAAAGTGGCTCAGAACACGCGCAGAAGATGACAGGACCCCGACCCCAACCCTTCAGGAAGTTGAGGAGGAAATTGGTCGGTTGAAAAACAACAAAGCCGCTGGTGTTGAACAACTCCGAAGCGAGCTATTGAAATACGGTGGTGAAGCACTGGCCAGAGCGCTGCACTGGGTAGTTACCACGATTTGGGAGGAGGAATGTTTACAGGAGGATTGGATGGAGGGAATAGGGTATCCCATCTACCAAAAGCGACGACAAGCTGGATTGCTGCAATTATCGTGCAATCACGCTGCTGAGCGCCGCCTACAAGTTGCTCTCCCAAATGTTATGCCGCCGCCTGTATGATACAATCGATCGAGACCAGCTATGGCAAATCATGCACGAATGTGGATTTCCGAAAAAAACTGACGCGGTTGATCAAAGCAACGATCAAAGCAACGATGAAGGTGATGGATTGTCGTGTTTGTTGTTTAACATTGCACTGGTGGGTGTGATTCGAAGAGCTGGGATATACACTAGTGGCACGATTTTCAGGAAGTCTGTCCAACTATTTGGCTTCGCCCACGACGTTGATATCGTAGCACGTAACTTTGAGACGATGGCGGAAACGTACATCAGACTTAAAGCTGAAACTGGTAGGATTGGGCTTGTGATTAATGCGTTGAAAACAAAATAAATGAATGGAAGAGGCTCACGAGAAGACAATGTTGGCCTCCTATCACGAGTTCAGATCGACGGTGATGAAATCGAGGTAGTAGACGAATTCGTGTATCTGGGCTCATTGGTGACCGCCGATAACGACACCAGCAGAGAAATAAAAAGGCGAATTATGGCTGGTAATCGTGCTTCTTTGAATTCCAAAGGACACTCGATCAAAGTTCGCCGAATTACAAAGTTGACCATCTACAAGACAATAATTAGACTGGTAGTTCTCTACGGCCACGAAACATGGACATTGCTAGTAGAGGGCCAACGCGCCCTTGGAGTCTTTGAACGGAAGGTGCTGCGTACCATCTACGGTGGAGTGCAGATTGAAGACGGAACGTAGAGGAGGCGAATGAACCACGAATTGCATCAGTTGCTGGGAAAACCTCCCATCGTACACGTCGCAAAAATCGGTCGACTACGATGGGCTTGTCATGTCGTAAGAATGTCGGACGACAGCCCTGTGAAAATGGCTCTCGAAAACCAACACACAGATAAAAGAAGAAGAGGCGCAAGGTGGCAAGGTGGACCTGCGGACCCTCCGCAGACAGCGAGGCTGGCAAGTGACAGCCATGGACCGAATAGAATGGAGACAACTTCTGTGCACAGCAGAGGCCACACCGGCCTTAGTCTGATTGGTAAGGTAAGTATGGTTGATAAAACAGCTTTGAATGTAGTTTAATCATCAAAGCCGGGAGGAGTGCTATACGGTTGGAATAAAACTCATAGATATTGTTACTTGGGATATGAGCTTCCAATATACTAGCGGAAAAGTGTGCCTAGAAGTGTTGCTTATTCCAGTACTTCTGGTTTTGTTCCTGGAAAAGTACGTATACAACGGATCGTTTGAAGGGAGTTGCGAAAGACAACTTTTTGCGAATTAATGTACGATGAAAGTGCTCTGGTAGGTGCTTTGCATTCATGTAAATGTTGAATTTTCGTTAAATGTGTCATTAAATCTTGCTTTAATACCAAAGGGTGTCCAGCGTGCTGCGTAATATTAGTCTATAATAGTGAACATTGTGGCTTGTCAACTAGGTACATGGATGACCCCTTACACCACCTTTTATTTTTTTCTGCTTTCCATAAAAAAGTGACATCTTCATAAATGAATCCAATTCATTAAAAGGTGTAATCGCATTCCCAGTAACCATAAATCAACATCCTGAACATATAAAGCAATTCCGGTCCTTTCAACAGCACTCACCTCATGCCACTCCCGCCAAAGGTTTTTCAGCGAAGCGGCGGGATCACAGTAAAGCAATATGCATTTGCGATTGCCTGAACATTTATTTTCATTCGAACACCTCGCCCACCAAATCCAGCCCATTGCATTCCAACGGCGGTATAAATTAATTTGTTTCATTAAAAATACATCTGAACGATGTATCGAGTGAAATAAATGGAATGATGAATTATTTGAATTTTCCATCCACATTTTCACCGCCTTCAGCATGGGCAGCCTGTTCCGATTTATGACCTGTTGTCCTGTGGAATGTTACTTTTAATCGCCCCTCCCCCCCCCCATCCTCTCTCTTTTTCCATTTTGTTTCATTCCCATCAACGAAATCGCACGCATCGATGCGCCAAACGCGATGACGACGAGATTACAGTTGAAATATTGAATTTTTCATGAACTCATTGGAAGGCAGCGACAGGGTTTATTTTGGCAACGAGATTGCATCGATGGACCCGACCCGGTAGAAAAGTAATCCCCAACCCCCGCTCAGCGATAGAATGGTTCCGAAATTGCGACCTATTTCGGGAAGCCGCCAGCATGCCGAACCAAGTCACCGGAAGCGACCGTCTGCTGATGTGCATCTCCATCGTGGGGAAGCATGAGAAAGAAGAGAAGAAGGGGTTGATCAGTGCAAAGTCGAGCAAAAAATTAAAAATGTGAGATTTAAGTCGGCTTCGTGACCTGCACAACAAGACGAAACGAAACGAAATAAAAAAAAGTGCAACTCGTCATGCTTTAATGGGATATTAATTCTATTTCCGAGCGGGCTTTGGGAAGATCGATTGCATCATGGCGATGTGTTGCGGTTTTTTTCTGTGTGTGTGTGTGTGGGTATTTTACAGCTATTACGAGAGGGGGTGGACACCGTGGACAGAGAGAAAGAGCGAAATCGTTTCATGTAATGGTAATTAAAAGTGACATTTGATGTTGTAATCCCATTGTGTCGATGATTTGTGATTCGGCTGATAGGAAAGGTTTGTGAAAATGAGGTAGGTTATGGCTTGACCGGCAATTAGAAGCTATTTTTCTATGACTTTGATGAATACAGCTGTTAATGATGGTGATAGTTGGTAGAGACCGATTAGGACATTTGCATGAATGATTCATCGCAATTAATGTGAGTTTATTATTAGAATAGGTTAATTGGAAATATCCGTTAATTACTCAAATTGAATCAACCTGGATTACCTAACAACATCAGCCACAAATCAACAGAGTTGCAAGTTTTGATTAGACCACGTTCGTCGGCAAATGACCCATTGCAAACCGTTGGACCGTGAAGTATCCTTCCAATTTCAACTTCAACCGCTCGCTCGCCACTTGGTCACGGCAATTCCAACTCGTGCATCATGTTTTGTTTCCTTTTGTTTTCCCAGAGTGCCAGAAAAAAAAATAACAAAATAACAAAATACAAATTTTCCGGAAAGCTCCGCTGAAAACCAACGAAATGAAATGCAAATGTTCCCTCCATTAATATAAATTAGATTAGCCTGGTATCGCGTGGCGAGATTGGCTCGTCCGTCGAGGAAGTGTCCTGTCTCTCACGGACAGCGACGGTCCGGCCACGAGGCACGTGGAAGTGGCCAAATCGTGCGACGTGGAATTGATGGCAAAGTTTTAATTGAAAAAAGTTTTCGTTCACCGTTTATGGTTTGCCGGATTGAAGTGCAGCAGCCGGTTGGGAATTCGCCACTTACCGATCTGTGCAGTGGAGTTGCCGTTTTAGACTGCCATAGTTCCTATAACTAAGAGGCTTTGAGTGGGAGGTATCGGTGCGTGGCCGTTTTAAGCGGTGGAAAATTTAAATAAGCGGAAAAGGGTTTGAAAGTGATTAGTTTTACATGGCACCTTTCCGAGAACGATGAAAGCGATTGTTGTGAGCTCAGCGGAATGCTAAGTGAAATTTTGCAGATCATGCTGAATTTTGGCAGAATTTGTTTCCGATGACCTTCTCTTCTCCTTCTCAAGTACGGGGGACAAGCTGAACGCCAATGAACATTTAATTATACACATATGTATTAAAATGTGTTCAATGTATGCCAGATAGAGGAATAAATGTACAGTGGACACATTTTTGTTAACAGTACATAGTTTCGTTAGCAACAACAAAAAAAGGTCTCAAATTTATGAAAATTGATTACGGAAGTATTAAAAAAATCCCCAACTGCTAATTTTATGAAAAAAAAATCAAGTTAGGGATATTGAACTTAAAACCACAGCATTCAGCTGATCTCAATCGTGTGTAAAATTCCATAACCGTCAATTTAAAAGGAATCGCCTAGTATCAATAAGCAAAACCCAGCTAGTAAATCTGTCAGTTGTGCTGTCGATATGTGGTATCTCATTGCACGTCAATACATCGTGTCAATATCAGGTAGCGTGTGGAGAACGTCGGCATGATATTTTGACATACTAGCAGATGCCGCAACTTCGCCACATCAGTGGGCACTTCGATTAAGTAAACTACGCGGGGTTAGTGAACGAGCGATTGTTAACGCTAGCGCTAGTAAGCGATTTGAAAATTTACACAAAGTTCTCGATTAATTTTGTTCTTGCTTAAATGTCTGTCTGTGTTAAAACTATCTGTTCTGATTAAAGGTTGATATAATGGAGAAAAATGCTGTCTGCAGTTCTCATCGTCAAGAACTTGGTTGAAACCACGCAATCACGAGGCTTATTGTTTCTTTTGTGCAGGGCAAGTAGGAGTCATAAGGAGTCGTTTGCCACAAGGTTCCTGGGTTTCGCGTAAGTTTCGTTCCCACTCAAGCGCCTCTTTAAAAGTCTCTACGCGAAAGTAGGACGTCCTCCATCTGCGGGCGAATGGAGTGGATGCTCATCCTTCCGCCCGCTACCTTGTATTGTGGACGATACAATAACAAACCGCCAAGTGGTCGCTATGGGTGTAGCCATCATCCACCCTCCAATTGCAAAGCAGCCCAGGTCTGCTAAATGTTATATCGATGATCGATTCCGTTCCATTTCTATGGTAGGTACTCTTGGTACCCTCGTTGGCTAGGTCCACATTGAGCCTAGCCAAGGCCTCCAGAAGAATTTGGCCCCTGGGGTTGGTAAGGCGGCTCCCCCACTTGAACGCCCAAGCGTTAAATTCCCCCGCTGTTATCAACGGGTTCAGGCCAGTTGGCTCCGTTGTCATCCGATTGAGCATATTGTAAAACTGTTCGATAGACCATCCTGCAGAAGAACACCCATCCACTTTCAGAACCGCTAAGCCTTCGTTTGTGGTAGACCTAACCTCCTGAACCGGGTACTCCTACCGGGCGGCAGAAACCTCGACCTTGCACTGTTCCTTGAGTGCAGATGAGATCTCGTATGCCTCGGTGATCACATCCAGGTTTTTACACTGGATCGTCACCTGCGAGACGAGGGCGCACACCTCCACACCCTCACCTAAGGCCTGTCTTGTCAGGTCTCTATACGCCGAGCCTTTTAGCATTGTTGCCTTTTTCAGCTCCTGGAACATCTCGCTGGTGCGGGTACGGCGAATTCTCCGCACATCGGCGACTAGGCCTGCCAATTTAGCGTCCCCGCGCATCACTTTCAAGATCCTCGAGTACTTTGACGCCTCGGTCTTGACGATGAGGGCCTCTCCACGGTTACGCTTGCAGACCATCTGTCCTTTTCTTTTTTTGTCCTATTCCCCTATCTTCCCCTTATTCCAGTGGCTTTCTCTGCCACGCCAGGGGTCATCACTCGTCCCTCTCCTAGCACTAGCATCTGCATCTGTGCTAGTTATGGCTGTTGTCGTTGGGGCCCTGCCGCTCGGACCCCCTTCGGTGCTTGAGACAACACGCGAGCTGGATGTCACGCCAGGG